>NJDD01001616.1:260031-298877 GCA_002245505.1 Calephelis nemesis
CCCCCAAGACATAACGGTAAAATTTAATTAAAAGATCAAATGTGTGAAAGAGCTGTACCTGTTGCAATATTATTTAATAATAAGATATATTTTTGCAATTCCATTTATTGTAAATTTTGGAATTCCATACTAAGTAATTAATGTAATTTTGTAAATTGGTAAATCATTTTAAAAATTGTAATATAGTAAGTTAAATATAGTGAAAAATAATTAACACGAATGTAACGATAATAATGAGGTATTAGAAGTTTCATAATAGGTTATCTAAGTTTTCGATTCAGTAACAATGACAATAATTTGTAGTATTTAAGAAATTACCTAAGGCGTGATACAAATAAATTGTAAATTGATTTAATGGATTAATTGTAGGAAAGGAAAATTTGCATACCAGTGAAACGGTAAAATAGGTGATACTTACCTTAGATACTAAGACCTGTAATGGACCTTATTTATTTAAGCAAATTAAGTTTTTATTCTTGATTATTTAAAGTTTAACGAGATAATAATAATGTTTTGCCTAGCATAATATGGTTGTCAGGCGTGGTTGCTGAGAAAACGAGATAAAGAAAGAATCGCCATCTGCCAAAGTCATATGAAAAGGAGCATGCTTGGTCTGAAACTATCAGATAGGGTACACAAAGTCAACATTAGGAAAAATACTAAAATAATGAATATAAGTAAAAGAATAAGACTCCTCAGGTTTCTTTGAGCAGGACAAATATGTAAGATGAATAATAGTAGATGGGCAGAACGCCTTACCACCGTTCCACGAGATACGAAAAGAAAAAGAGGGAGGCCAAATAAAAGTTTAAGTGACATCTTCAACCGAAGTTGTGGACCCCTTTGTCTGCAAGAGATATGAGAACGAGAGGCATGGAAAGTTTTAAGAGAGACCTCCGCCAAAAAGGTGACTACTACTAGTAATAGTTAAAAATAATAAAAAATTTAAATTGTGGTAGTACTTTTTTTATAATAATGGAAGGCAAACAAGCAGACGGATTTCCTGATGGTAAGAAATTCACGCCGCTTAGAGACACCAAAGGTGTTAATGGTGCGTTGCCATCGTTGGCCGAGATGTTAGGCCTCGAGCAAAAGTAAGTTCACCGTCTACCTTGCCCTCCGAATCGGAACACGTCAACGTCAAACATTGGACGTTATGGCGGCAGGAATAGGTAAGGTGGTGGTACCAACCCGGGCGAGCCGCTGTAAAACTCTACCACCTAGCCAGATATCACGGTGTTAGTGACGGTAAGCCTATGCTCGCCTTTTACGAGCCACCTAGCAGGAAGGCAGATAGACTATTTTGCATAGGAGCCCGGACCCACACGGGTAAATAAGGTGTAGTAGAAAATGAGTAGAAATTATAAAATACATTAAAATACAACATATTTACCACAATAGAACAATCATAGACAAAATTAATCTCCTTAAAAAAATCTCACATCTCATCTTATAATTAATTAATTGTTATAAAGATTTTTTTTTAATTTTGTCCATTTAAAGATGGGATTACGTTGAGTTCAGAAAATTGTTGGAGCTGGTATCTACGTTGAAAATTTAAACACTTTCATTATTTTGAAAACATTTAATTATGATTATCAAATGATTTGGAAGTGGAAATTATTGATTTATGTTAAAAGTTAGTTCGGCGTGTAGGGTACCTGAAAATGTTGGTACTAAATTAAGCTACAGAAATACGTGTATAAAATGTGTCTCTGTTTAAACTATGATGCTGTTTGAATGGCTTGAAGATACACTTGCCTGTAAAAGATGAAAAGGGTAATGTTGATAAGCTTACATGTTGTTATTATGAGATATTAAGGTTATGTAACTTTAATATTACGACTCATGGTGATAAACTAATTATATCTTAATTACAAATGATAAAGAGTGATGATTCACAGTCGCTTCTATTTACATTAATAAGAATAGTCCACTAATTATTCGTACTTAACTCGTTATCAGATTTCACCCATAATTCTGTTATCTAATAAATGCTGTTATTTATGACCAGAGTTGGTTATGATTTCTTGGTAAGCATGAGGATTGTCATGAAGTCACTTTAAACCGTCACGAAAATGACCATAGACAAAAATGTCGTTATCTCTTGATGTCAACATATTTTGTTAAAAAGAGACAAAGAAAGTTGTTAAATTATATGTCGATTCCATTATACAATTAAATTTGCTATAGAACATTGTTTCACTTCTTTATATATTCCTATTTCTATGGAGTACGGCCGTTAATCTAGTTATATAGTATATGTATTTGCGTGTGTACGTGTGTGTGTGTACGTGCATGCATGCGAACGTTTATGTGGTATGTGTAAATGGACATATTTTATTTTTTAACGATTTTGAAAAAGATGAGAAGTTTGCACGTTGTACTTCAATGTATACTATTCTTTATTCCTGCTACGTTTAAATCCAATCCATTTCTGTGTTGGAAATTTAACTATGCCTTAACTAACTTAGAATATGAAACTTACTCAGTCATCGACAAAGCATAGTCCATTAATATAAATCATAACTAGCGTCGGCCCCAGTACACTACCTTGTGGTACTCCATAAAATACTATTTTTTATGTGATAAGTCAGCGAATGGGTCTCCCGATGACCTGATTTAAGTTACAAACTTTAGCAATATGTTTATATAATATATTTTTTGTTTGTATGAATACAAGCGATGACAAGCCTCCCCAGTTACTAGAAGAAGAGTTTTTAGGGATATTTTTTTGTCTCAATATTGTATATTTGAATCAAAATTACTGCAAATATATTTATCGAAAATTTGGCGCTGCTGCACTTACGTCGGTAGTTATGTAATAATCGTAATACATGCAATATGTGTCTTTAATACAAATAATTATACATTTTTATTGCCAAAATATGTGTGTGTTACTTCATTATATTATGTGTGGTATTTTATTATAAATTTTTATTACTATGAATACATTTTTGGATGGTGAGATGGGAGACAAAGTCCAACGAGACAGTAAGCAGGTAAAAATGGCATCGACTTTATTCGATCAATTTAGATAACAATCAAATTGTATTAATCATACGAGTAATTAGTTTAGGTCGTATGTTCGACTTATCAATGACGTTTATAATTAGATTACGAATACAATCCCATTAGATTATCCTTTATTACTTGTCGATGTTCAAATTTTATTATAGAACTAGCTGACCCGGCAGACGTTGTTTTGATATATTTTTAATGTGATTTAAGTAAAAAGAAATTGGGGTGAGTCACCCTCATCACTTAGGGACATGAAAAATAGATGTAGGCCAATTTTCAGACCTACTCAATATGATCACAAAATTTCATGAGAATCGGTCTAGGCCTTTCGGAGAAGTTTAATCACGCACACCGTAATACGAGAATTTTAAATATTAGATTAATAGAAGAAATATACATACCGCGGCAGCCCCAGGTGATGGGAAGAAGGAAAAATGTAGGTAAAGGGAATGAATCCATAATTTTTATCGTATCTATTTTATGCACACTTTTTTAAACTCTTTCTTTACCTTTAAAAAGTGTGTATAGAGGGAACGATATAAAGGGCTGACTTTTCAAAAACCAGATTAAACATCCAACGACCAGTTAAATTAACTAATACATTTAAGCACTAATAGAAAACTTAAAAGTGGTGATAGTAGCTATTCAAATTAAGGCTATTAATGTAGTGAACGTATGAAGTTCCAATCAAATTGCGATCCTACTAGTAAGAAAGAAAGAAAGAAAAAAAGAGAAGAAACAAAATATTTATTGACATACAAATTTACTCCACACATAACAATAAAAAAAATGTAGATTAAAACGTTATGCAAGGAACATATCAATCAACAACAATTAAACAAATAAGAATATTATAAACGCAGTGTGCACTGCTGTGTTCCTAATGGGAAAAACGCTCAGTATATATTGTTAAAGCATATTGTTTTAACACTGATTTTCAGGTCCCACCTTCAGTCTTGACAGATATCAGATTTTTCCATTAACATAAAAAACAAACAAATTCCGTACAAATATAGTCAAAAACAATGTATATTACACTAGCTGCCCGCCTTCGCTTCGCTTCGTTTATTATCGCAAGAATAAAAATATATAAATGCGAAAGTTTGTGAGTATGTCTGCATGTCAGGATGTTAGTGCGGATGGAGTGCAGTAAGCGCGCATGTCTTTGCTACGCTTCAACGATATTTAATTTTTTGCCCGGAGATTTAACTTTTCGATAACTCATTAATAGTTAATTTTTGTCTGATAGTGTATAAGGCAATTTCGATCTAAATTACACGCGTAATGTATCTAACAGATTTATTTGATTAAGGGATAATACTGTATTGTTAAAAATGTGTTCTAAAGTAACCCTTCATTTTACTGTTCTAAGTAAACGCAAAAAACGGTTATTGTGGGTTTTTCCTTTCTCTTTATAGATAGACATATACCACCGCTTACTTTTTTTGAGATCTGTCGAAGAGGAAATATCCCTCCAAACATTGTTTTCTTAAAACTTACTGTTGAAAACCGAATAAAATCCGTTTAGTACTTTTCGAGTAAATCGCGAAGAGATAGACAGACGTGGCGGGGACTTTGTTTTATGATATGTATATTGATTATAAATGCGAACGGTTGTGAGTATATATGTGTGGATGTTTGTTACTCTTTGACGCTCGAATGGCTGAATGAATTTGTTTGAAATTTGGAACACAGATAGAACATAAAGGCTTCTTTTAATCGGGATAACACAATGGATTCCTGTAAAAACGCGGGCGAAGCCGAAGGCAACAGCTAGTTTGATAATAAAATTGAAGTCGTGTTTTTTTAAGTTTTACTGCTCTCAAATTGTTTCAGCCTACCAACATTAAAAAGTACCAAAACGCGTTTCAAAAACAAACAATAATATGCTATAGATTGCGTGTCTCTATACTTCCAATGACATTTCTATATAAAAATTAATCCCTTTTTCACTTGTTCATCGTATCATGCCTGAGAGAGGAGTCCAGTTCCGCTTAGTTACTTTTTATTAAATCAGTGTAACAAAGAGTAACTTTGCCTACTTTTTTAACTATTTTGTTTCGTTACATTCTACGCGGATGATGTTGCGGGCACACTGCTTTTATAAATAAACAAATATCCCTAGACATATTACACAAATTGAATTTAACCACAAAATAAGCAAATTATGGTTGCATTATGGTGTTAGTCAATGATACTAATACATGGAAATACTTAAGTAGATACCAGACAATAATGAACCCCTAAGTGGTCATCACACAAATGCCTGCACCCGTCAGAAGTCGAACCCGAGTCTCGCGGAAGGTTGGTGTGTTTAGGCGTGTACGCTAGCCACTCGACCAACGAGGCGGTCAAATGAATAAGCTATTTTACAAATAACTAGCTGACCCAGCAAACTTCGTATCGCTTGACGTTAATGCTTTGACAGAAGCGCTGTCTGTCGGATCCGATGTAAAACATTCCAAAATCAACAACTATTTTTTTTACTGATTTAATAATCTGATACTGATAAAATCATTGAAAAGACATTTTCCAAGAGACCAAATTGTGAATCTAAACCATTCTCGAATTCCTTTGAACGAACACACAAAAAGTTTCATCAACATCGGTCCAGTCGTCTAGAAGGAATTCAGTGGCATACACACTCACAGAAGAATTATATATATAAAGATTAGCTATTTGTTGAATTCCACCCAGGCAAAGTCGCAAGCGTAGCTAGAAAAATACAGTAAACAAAAGCTACATTACATCAACAAAAGTATTTCATGAATAGCGAGCTTTAATCTCACTAAAACAGTAAGTTTAACTTGAATGTATTGTTTGAGTGTAATGTATGTTTTAAATTATATTAAGCAGAATGCATTGTGCTGTGAAATTTACTTTGCATATGCGAGTTTTGTCGAATAATTGTAGAACAAAGTAATATTTAGGGTTAAATTACGCGATAGTCTGGGCGAAAGTTAAAAGCTTAGGTTCGAATTTCCGAGGAAGTTTTCAGCCTGTCTTAAAAAGGCACGTGCATACTCCCAAAAATCCATTTACATTTATAAACAGTATTACAAGTATTCATTTTTTGTTCTAAGTGAAATAAATAATTATTGTATTCTATTTTTTTACGGCTACTATTTATTAGCTCAATAAAAAAGTTACACAATACTCATAGTTATTAATCTCCATTTTGAATCGAATACGTTCCTATTCCACGGATACGCGCTTAGTCCGTGTACGCGCGAATTGTTGTCTCTCTAGCTCATTGTGAGAGTTCTAAGTACGAATCCGGAAACGCGACGCACCATTTGGACGAGGTCTTCGTAGCTCAAGTGTGGCTCAAGTATCTCGATTGTGTCAGTGGGTCGAGTGGGTCACCTGATGGAAAGTGATCACCTCCGCCCTGATGGAAAGTATCACAGATGCGTTGTCGACCTTTAAGGAATAAGTACGCTCTTTTCTTGAAGGTCCCTAAGTCATAGTTATTTGGGAATACCGCCCTCGGTAACTGATTCCACAAAGGTGTTATACGGGGTTAAAAATGTCTTTGTTGTAGATCGTCACGCATCGAGATGATGGCATGATACCTTAAGCTCTGACGCGATGTCCGAAGGTGGAAATCAGCAGCTGGAATTAAACCAAATAACTCCTCAGAGCATTCCCCATGATAACCTGATTACGAAAACGCAGTTTTTACGAAAAAATATAAAAAAAACATCTGGAGTATCTTCACGCCCATATCCCCTAAGAGGTAGGCAGAGGCACAACCAGGGCACCCACGACTAGCCGAAGACACTAAGTCTTATAATGTGATAGGTGGCAAGCCTATCGCCAACCGGGCACATTTCCAATCCCGACCAACATTTTTTTTATTAGAAAATTGGAAAAATCCAATAATCTTTTTGTTGGCCGACCCTGGATTCGAACCTGAGACTTCATGCAGTCAAGTCCAACACTCGGACCGCTAGACCACAGAGGCGATAGGAGAACATCTGGAGAATGTGGAGAATTCTGAGAGTTCATTCAGATCATGAGACCGTAGCGTAAGACTCACCCAAGGTATACGTAGTATGTTAAAGCCGCTTCTTTCTCTATGTTAAGTCGTAAGTTTTTGGAGTGACACTTCTTTATCGGGGTTGGAATTTTTTTTAGTGTAACAAGTTTTCGTTACGCGTCACATTTTTTCGTTACGTGCCATCTTTGTTCTTATCCCTACCACACGAGATTCGAAGAATACTTTTTCCAGCGGAGTAGGGATTGGCAATAAACTTTATTTAACCAATTTTTATAAAGTTGCGTATATAGTAAATTGTTTTTTTTAAAATAACGTCATAAAGAAGTTTCACTTCTTCACTTCTTACGAGTGTACGCTAGTACACGCACACATTTTTGAATTTTATTTAAGGCTAAATTTTTTTGTGCTTGAGATTTCCAGTTAAAATGTCTATCAACCTGAACGCCAAAAATTTTAGAGTGTTATGAAAACTGAATAAATTTAGTGTTGACTCTAAAGATTTCTTGTCACTATGCGTGATAAGAGCGATCTCATCGGCAAAAATAATGTTGTACGATATATGGCAAATCCTTAATATACGTAGTTACTGGAAATCTTTCAAGGGCCGGATCCGGCCCGCGGGCCGTAATTTGCCCACCCCTGCTCTAGAGCAATAGGCTAGATTCCTTACGTTGTTACGGGTGAGATAATCTTCTAGCGAGAGTGCGAAATTATTAATAAATTATTAAAAAATATAATAATCACATATAAATTTCGTGTTCTAGTATTTTATAAAGTGACGTCGTAAGGCTTTGGATCCCCCCCTGCCCCTTGTCACATAATGTCACATTAAGATGATACCCTCCCCCTCATTAACGTGTGTCGTAATTTATGGACGGCCCCTTACGGTGGCAACAATAGGTACGGCGGAGGATAAAACTCTGCTTCCCAATTTTCTAATATTTTATTAATTCTTGTCGAAACAAATATTGAAAGTTTTATAGATTGGCCAAATGATATCAAAATAAACTCTGCAACTGTTCCACAAGTATTAAATAAACTGTTAGCATGGTCGCGAGTTTCTAAAGTTTCATCTCTGTTTAGTTTCAATTCCATTTTAGTTTCAAACTTTTGGCACTTTTATTCGAATGTTCACGCAATTTCGACAGGCGATTGTTGTTTTGACACCAGTAATACGATCTGGTGTAATTTAAACTCAGTTTAACTGCAGAAAGCGACTTCAATTTTCCTTGAATATAAAATTAATGTCTGGGATGCAGCGAGCCAATTAAATTTTATTTTGACCGTCTCGTTGGTCGAGTGGCTAGTTGGGGTTTGATTTTTGACGGGGGCAGGCATTTGTGTGATGAGCATTTAGATGTCTGCATTTCCGGGTCTGGGTTTATATTAAATCTGTTCCGGTATCTATTTAATTATTTCTACGTATTAAAATCGTTGGCTAACACCCATAACACAAGCATATAATTTGCTTATATTGCAACTGCAACTGACCAAAAAAGGAGTAGATTTTAAGTTTTTGGATGGTGATTGAGCGATTACTCAGTGAATACTTTTTCATATTATGGAAACCAGTAATACTTATTACGACTAAGTCCCATGGCCATTGCAGGAAAATCGAGTACAAATACCTTATTTTTGTGTACCTAGATGACGTAAGTAATTATTGAAATCGAAAGTTTTTTTGCAATTTTTTTAGTTAAGGCACGATTTCGAGATCGTTGCATATAAATTTGGTTAAGATCCAACGAGTGATTTTGAATTTATACTTATGTTTTATAATCCGCATAATAACGCAGTAGTTTTTCCAGTTTTATAATTTATATGTATACACTACCTGCCTTTTCCGACCTTTTATCATGAATTGAGATGTAAGCTATACTTTACTTCAATAATAGTAAATTTACGCGCATATCCCCGAAGGGGTAAGCAGAGGCACAACAAGGGCACCCACGACTAGCCGAAGACACCAAGTCCCACATTGTGATAGGTGGCAAGTCTATCGTCACCCGGGCACATCATATCCAATCTCAGGCAACATTATTTTTATTAGAAAATTGAAATTTTTATTTCCTAATTTTATTTGTTACCCGATCCGGGAATCGAACCTGGGACCTCAGGAATTCAAGTCTTATGTCGGACTGCTAGACCACAGAGGCGATACTATATTTCAAGTTGGATAAATCTGCACAAGGTGTGCAAATTTGATAGAAAACCGTTAAGTAGTTTAGGAGTTCATCGCGAACAAACAACGTGACACGTAATTTGTATACTTATATTAAGATATATTTTCAAATTGAATATTGTGAAATCGATATTTACAAGAATCCTTAATATGTAACTAAGTACAACTTTAACAATCTTTTACTTTTTAAATTTTTTCTAACAAAAGTAAGCCAATCTGCCAAAAAAAAATACCGAAGTTGTACCTTTATTGGTGTTTTTAGATAACAAATGAACATTAATATAAAAAACATTCTGTAGATTAATTTTTTTACTAACCTCTAGCGGGAGTACCTTAATAAACCAACTTCTAAACTGGAAGAGGTTATCTAGGACCCATTCAAGTAACAAGAAATAACGGATCGAGCTGAAATTTGGTAAACATAAAACATATTTGGAAATAAAAAACGTAAGTTTGCATGAAAGTCTATTGATTTGGAATTTAACTCGAATTTTTTTGGTGTTGAATCTTTATTAGGTAAAAAGATATAACTATACATAAAATGTAAAATTGACAATCTAAAACTCAAATTATATTCATTTTGTAGGTAAGGCATTTTAAAATTAAAACGAGGCAAATTAAAACAAGTCAATGTTACTTACATACATAAAGTTGTCCATACACAAATATTTACATCACAGAATTACCCTAACAATAATTATCATTTTAACAGATTATTACTAACCCAGTGACTACTCCTAGTAACTTAATAGAATTATAATCTTAAAGACATGCATATAATTCTTATTTTTATACTGATATCTCATCCGTTACATGAAGAAAATCTGTGGGTGAAGCCCCGCGGCAACAGCTAGTTCAGTATAATACCTACTATTTACCCTTTGTCCATAGAATGTGTATAACACAATAGCTAAAGTAACTTGTATCGAAGTTTCATAAGTTTTCCAATCAATTTGTCGACACAAGAGCTACGAGTATAATATCGTCATAACATAAAGTTTATTCAGCATGAATTATTCACAGTTCACTCACTCATTCATTCTACACATTAGTTGAGAAACACTGGTTTTGTTTTAATTAACTCAACACACACTCAAATTGCATTAAAAAGTTAAACACATTGCAACCAACAGACCAACTCTGTAACTTTAGCATTTGCTGATTAGCTCAAGTGTAATGAGGGACACAGCGGTTCTCAAACTTACAAAGAAATTGTTCAATATGAGCAAAGTTTTGTAATGTTATGCTTTTGTGGTATCATTTTTAGGGCAGTTTCGTTAAAAGTTAAACAAATGTCAACAAAATATTTGAATGGAATAAAATTGAGGTTGATTTAATATTTGTTATATTACTTATGATACAAGAAAGTTATATACTCGTAAGTGTAATAAAAGAGCTGCTAGGTAGAGGCATATAATATAATAAACATATACATATTATATATTAGGATCTAGATCAACTCGGAAGAAAATCTATACAAGAACTTTGTATTTTGTAAAAATATAGCAGATACAAACAAATGAAAGCTTGTTCCTTTAAGACACTTTTATATTTTTAGTGTAGAAAAAAAAGGTGAAACTGTAGCTACTTAGGAATCAGTCACATTTTTTCAACCATGGACGTTTCAACTGACCTGTTATAGGTTATTGACTAATTCTAAAAATAAGTACGAGGTCGCATTCAGTTGGCATAAACCTTTTCGGTACATTAATAGGCGTTTTGTGGAATTTAATCTCAACAAAACTTTTAGTAAGCACAGTAATTTTTCTAATCGATTGGCAAAAGAGAGGAGGTTCTCTGTTCAACTCTATTTTGTGTACAAGTGCCAATAGTCAAAATCGGAATTTATCCGCCATTTTGTGAAGAATCAATACCTACTTTTGTCAGTTTCTGAAGTGTAACCACTGGAAATAAAATTAGCACAACTACATTTCCTCATTACGCTATATTAATATCGCTATTTCAACCAACTCCGTAAAAGGAGGAGGTTTTCAATTGAACGGTGTGTTTTTTTTACATTTTTTGTACGTTTGTTACCCGATGACTCGGTCAATTGCAAACCGATTTTAATAGTTATTTTTACAAAGATAATTAATTCATGATTCAGGAGTGTTCCCAGATGTGTTTTATTATGATCCGATCTCATCAATGACGTCATCAAGATAAATGAAAAGTTTATGCACTATTAGGTATAACTCAAAAATTACTAATAAGATGTTGATAAAATTTACGTGAGGTAATTTCGGAATCTTTTGAAAAAATAATTATCAAATCGCAACGTTGTTCCCAATAAAGTAGTTAGAGTCGATTTTTGCAATTTTACTGCGCTTAGTTATTTTTCTTTCGACTTTTTTTGGCTTTACTTTGGAACTTTTGTTGGACTTGACTTCATAAGGTCCCGGGTTCGATTCCTGGGTTCGGACAATAAAAAGAAGATTTGATTTTTAATAATTTTCTATTGAAAAAAATGGTGCTCCTATTTGGATATATGTCCGGTTGACGATGGGCTTGCCACTTATCACATTGAGGGACTTAGTGTCTAGTCGTGGGTGACCTGGTTGTGCCTCTGCCTACCTCTTTGGTAATATGGGCGTGAAGATACTTTTTTATATAAAATTCTAAATCAGAAAAACTAAATATTACACACTCGTGACGTTGTTGATTGAATTGATAAGTTGTACTGTATTTCGTACTTTGTTCTTTAAATCTCTTTATTTGCAAATTTTGATGGAATTATTTTGATGAAGATCAGGTTTTTGATTGGTCTTATTTAATTTTGATCAAGATCAGTCTAATGATTTTAAGTAGTATCTTTGATGTATATTGTTTTACATAACATTTAGATGATATTATATTGTAATGAAAAGTTGGTTTTAAGCGGCTTTCAACAAACACTAAAATAATTCATACAAAAGCAAATAAATAAATATCCCTGGTTAAGTCACTTAAATTGAATCTAACCCCAAATTAAGCAAATTATATGCTTGTGTTATGGGTGTTAGTCAATGATTCTAAACTATAATATATTAATACGTGATGCCAAGACTTTGGACCCCTGGACCCCTTTTTACGAAAATTGCGAGGACGCAGGAGCATTAAATTTGGCACACCTATAGTTTATGTATAGGAGAAGTACAGAACGTTAATATTTGTCAATAATAATGCTTATAAAGTACATTAAGTTAACTAATAAAACATTACCCACACTACCATGCATTAGACACACACAAACAAATATATTGATAATAATGATAAAAGATCAGAGATGGCGCACCAGACAGTTTGGAAACAAAGTAGTTGGTGTTGAGAAATAAAGATGGCGTTATTATCAACCAGATACTTAAATATATTATGGTTGAATTTCGACCAACGGGCGACCACCAGTACATAGAAATACTTTAATACCAGAATAAATTTAATAAACATTCAGACCCAAAAATGCAGACAACTAAATGTTCGTTAAACAAATGCCTGCCCCCGTCGGGAATCGAACCCGAGCCTTGTTGTTGGTTAATGTACTCGACGAACTTTTGTTTGTCTGAAACTTTTTATTACTTAAAGATATTTTCATAAAACTTGGTACAAATTGATTCCGACATATAGATTTTAACGCAGCTTCAATTTTACCATATCCAAAGCCATTAAACTTTTTAAAAAACAATCCAGTTGTAAAGCAATAAATCGTGAATGTGTATTCATGTGAAGACACGTTCGATCGGATTGTGTCGTGACTGCCAAATATTCATGAGATGCGGAAGCCTAATTTTCGCAAACACGCTACGGCCTTTATTAGATTTATACGAAGTGATTTCGCCATGCTACATGGGTACTTGCGAGTAGATTGATGTGTTGCGTCTTACCTACTACTTGACACATTTTTTATTTTCTTTTTTATTATTTTTTTAGTTTAATTTGCCCCTTTCTGGGGCTGGCTAAGACCTTTAGGCCATGCTGCCACGTCTTCCGTATCAATTAATTCTTATACAGTAATTAGTCACTATTTACAAAGTCACGTCAGGGTCTTGAGTAAAGCGGTGGTCACTTTAGACAACCTCATTTTGGGAGATTTGGCGGCAGCAAGGAAATTTGAATTTGTGCACTTTCACTGCATAAAATTAACCTAATTCCCATCTAAATTTACTAATTTTACTCATAATTTCCACTAAATTTAGCAATAAAAAATAAAATTAAAAATACGACCGTCTCCATTCACGATGGCGCAAACATCTTTTTTTTATTAATGTGTTGCGCTATGCCTACTACTTGACACTTTTTTTTTAAGTTTATTTGCCCCATTCTGGGGCCGGCTAAGACCTTTAGGCCATGCTGCCACGTCTTCCGTATTAATTATTTCTTCATTAGTTATATTATGTCTTCCATATTAATTATTTTTATACAGTCATTGGTCACTTTAGGCCATGCTGCCACGTCTTCCGTATTAATAAATTCTTTTTCATATTATAATTTTAAATTCATTTCTTCAGTTTCTGACCATATTTCCCCTTTTTAAAAGTAATTTCCTTCACTAAGACAAAGGTTGTTAGAGTCCTTCAATACGTCTTTAGTTTTAATTTTTTGAAGTTTACATATAATGTTTCTCCGTTAATTTGTTTTATAGTACGTCACATCCTTGAATTACGATTATTTTCACACAAATTATAAAACTAAAATTCTGAACTCCAAAATCATTTTCTTTCATGTTGGCGCCAAAACTTCTACGACAGTGCAAAAAGTTTCTTTATTTTTTTTTTACCTCTATGTTTTATATTATGTAGTAAACACGTATCTTCATATTAATTCAAATCTTTTTCTAGTTTCGTCTTCAATTTTCTTTCTTGTTCAGGCCTCTGCCTCTTCTGTCGTGATAAAACACTACAATAGTCTTTCACTAGTATAGTTTATTGACTAAATCACATTTACACACAACTAAATAATATTTACACTTTATTTAATTTACAAATTGTACATTTTTACATTATATTACACATTTTTAGCTTAATGATTGGAGGGAACCCTCGAAAAGCGCGCCTTCCCCCTCCGACCGTTCCCGCCAACCCTTTTTATTATTACTTAATTTGCCCTTTGCAGGGGCCGATTAGGGCTATTTTTAGGTCATGCTGCCATTTCTGCCATATTAATTAAGTCTTTTTAACAGATATAAGCCCCTTTATAAAAAGTCATGCCAGAGTCAGGGTAAAGCGGTTGCCTCATTACTCAAGCTAATCTACTAAAATTTGGCGGCAGCAAGGAATTACACGATATATTAATTTCTTCATGATTGTTTTATTCCGTTCTTCGGAGATCCCGTAGTCACCCGATGGTCACCACTCGTGACTACGGGACTACTCCTACCAGTGCTAGTAGGAGTCCAGCATGACCCGCCACTTCTCCTGAAAGCAGGGGTATCAATGAAGATTTTCAATCATAAGGAAGGCCTAACATCAAGGCATAAAAAGTCATAGTTATCTCTGGCCGCCCAGAGAGCTGTGTTTGCTGACCTCTTAGAAAAAATGAAATTCAGCGATAATATACAGTGATTTTTTTGTAGAGAATAACTAGAGATCAATAAACGTAACAGGGATATGTGACGGCAAATTTCAATTTCTATTATAGATTGATAAAGAAGTTTCACTTTAAAAACGACTTCCATCTATCTTGCATTCAGAAATTTAACAAAGTGGTTTGATATGAATTTCATATTTCTTAATATTTCAAAAAGCATTGCACCTATTTTGATAATGGCAGGTGGTATAATTGCATTATTCCCCGTGTTGATCCGGGTTCCTTTAAAGAATAGACTATTAGCCTTCTTGCCAGTCAGCTTGTAAAAGGGGAGCATAGGCTTACCGTGACTAACAGCGTCCATCCGAGTAGGTGGTAGAGTTTCGCAGGGACTAGCCTGGATTGGTACCACCGCCTTACCTATTCCTGCCACCATAACGACGTTGACGTGTTCCAGTTCAAAGGATAAGGGAGCCGGTATACTTACTTTTGCTCGAGGCCTAACATCCCAGCCTCAAGTTGGCAACGCACCATTACTACTTTTGGTGTCTCTAGGCGGCGTTTGCCTTCTAATGTCATAAAAAAAGTTGAACTTCTAACTGACTCAACTGGTTTGGGTCGATTAGAATATCATTAGGAAAAGGAAGCCTAAAAATGTAGTTTTATATCATCGCAAAACGTGACTGAGTAAATTTTCAACTCAATTACATACTGTTGTCGCTGTATGGAGCGAAAAATAATTAACTGGCAACATACGCCGAAATAACGTAATTAACTTTAAAGTCATAAATTTTGATAACAAGTTGATATATGATACCAGACGGTTTAATTAGCTTGGTTTTGGACATTTTTAATATAGTTTAAAAATGCATGTTTTTGAGACAAAGTAATCAGTTTTTTGATGTATCTTTAAACTATAGATATTTATGATATTATTTTGATTATATGTTTGCTTTTAAGATCGTATTGTATCTTTGTAAAATGTTAAATATTATCTGTTCCCGCGAACTTCTTTCCCCCCATTTCAGTTTGTATGGTTTTCTATAAGGAAGTAAGTTTTCACAAGTTTCCTCACAATCGAATATAATAAATACCTGGTATCCTATAACCTTTTCCCGGCTCTAAGCTACCTTCAGCGTAATTGGTTCAGCCGTTCTTGAATTATAAATAGTGTAGCTAACACCACTTTTTTATATAAACATAGATTATTTGGGATATTGCTGAAAAGACACCCAATATTCAATACAAATAACTATAAAAAAAACAAATATATTAGCTTGTGATTGTTTTGTTTGTTGGCGCAAAATATTTACCTTTGATTTGATAAAAATGTTATCAGTATTGGACTTCACTTCCCGGTTTCAATACTCGGATAGGGCAGAAAAAAACTTTTTTTTAACATTTATAAAAACTGCGTTACTAACCTATCAGGTTTGCGACCTATCACGTTGTGGTATGTATACACCTGTTCCTCGTGAATACGAGCGTAAAGACGATTTTTCGATATCATAAAAAAGCCAACAAACATATGGCCCTAGAGTGTGAAGATAATTTTTTGATATCATAAAAAGCGAGTTCTCCTGATTGTTAAAAAAAAATCGTCGCATGTAAATGCAATAAACATTCCTAGTGCGACCCTATCTTATTACCGGGATTATAAACTACGTGTCTAAGTCTACAGGCTTTCTAAGAAACATGGCAGCAGCAAACACAGAAGCTATGGTCACAGGAATAAGTAAGGCAGTTGTACTAATTCGGGTGAAATGCTGCGCGGCGCTTTACCATCCGATTATGACTAGTACTAATGGTATAATCCGGTAAAAATACCAGATGATCACCAGTGAGCAATGGGGTCGTTGCATTCCAAACCCAACAAAGATAAGAGTTGATTTCTTAAAAGGAATCAGTTAAAATTGTCTTGCGTTGTATCCCCGAAGAGGTAGGCAGATGTATGTGTTGCACTGTGAACGAAGTAGGATTCATGCTTATCATAGTTTACTAAACTACACGATAGATAAAACTAAATTTCACCTTGGTTTTTTTAGGATGTGTGAACTCCTTACCATCAGAAAATCTGTCTGCTTGTTTGACTTCCAATATCATATAAAAAAGTTGAGTCGGAACATAATGAAAAAGCTTTCTTTGTCCTAAAATTGTTCTAAACTAAAATGTAACTTTGTTCTAAACTACTCCACATGTAGAGTGATAGCTAGTACCAGTCTACTCCCGGAGGATCCCGTTCCTTTAATTTGAAGTAGCCATTGGTGGTATTAATTTTGGTCTGAATGATTTTTCGCCAACAAAATTTTATTGCTAGATTTTCTAAATGAGTGTTTCTAAAAAAATTTTTTTCACGCCCATATCCCCGAATAGGTAGGCAAAGGCACAACCAGGGCACCTACGACTAGCCGAAGGTAAATGTGATCTGTGGCGAGACTATCGCCAACCCGGAACATATCCAATCCCGGGAAAATGGCCTTATTTTAATTCAACAATTACTGTCCGGGGATCGAACCCAGGAACTTATTAGGTAATGTCTGACTCCGGACGGTTAGACCATAAAGACAACGTGTAATACTATTTTTTTTAATCTTTTGTTAGAGGATTCTACAACTTTCGATACAGTTGAATTACATATATCTTTCTAGTATTTTCCTATAGTAGAAATAGAAAAAGAAAAGTGTATGTTCCGTTTTTAAGCTAAAATTGTTGATCTGATTTTGATATTTAAAAAAATGATAATTAATAAAAAGGTTGGATATGTAAATATTAAATAAATAGATTACGTGGCGCGGCAAGTAACAGCTAGTGCCTACATATTATTCAAGCGTAGTAAAACTACAAAAACCGACTTTAACTATTTAATTTTATACCACAAATAATATTTTTCACGAAAGATTGCTAACGGTTACGACCTGGTAACACGTAAATTTGATTAAAGTCCTATCAGCAGTTTTTCAGTTATACTTATTTCATAATGTATACAGTTTTATCTTATCTTGATAACCTCATCCATTCGACCATAAATGATAAAGTCGTCAAGATAAGTGAAAAATTAATGCAATATTAAGTTTAACTCAAAAACCACCTCGAAATCATGACCTACCTTTCTAAAAAGAATCATCAAAATCGGATGCCTGTTGACGGAGTAATCGCGTAACAAACATATAAAAACAAAAAGTTAAAAAAATGCAGTCGAATTGAAAACCTTCTCCTTTTTTTAGAATCGGTTAAAAACATAAAACACACTAAAACTACATACAGCACAGTTATTGAATCAATTTTAGTACCATTTTATATAATTTTGCTCAGTTAACAACGTGAAGTATTTATAAAGAAATTAGTACAAGCAAATACAGGGTTACATCTAAAGCTTGGTGCTTTAAAAACGGCACGATATGGATAACACTTTCGATTTATGAAAAAACAAAAAAACAACAATTTTTTTTCCAACGCAAAATATAAGTTTCCTGGTTATAGCGAAAACAAATCATATAACTGGTCCCACCGACCGCAGTCGCATTCGCGGGTTAGTACGTGTCAACAAGTAAAGCATTTTTGGGGACTGTTTTTAACGAAATTATTAAAGTAAATATTAAAATTTTACAATGATATTACAAATACATTACCATTTAAGCTTCCTAAGGGGGTGTGATCCCTTATACTAAGATTTGGCCGGTCTTTTCAAAGTTACCCTGTACAGATATCGCCTGGCAATTACTGTCATGAGGGGATCCTTGCGGATCTGCTTAGCTTCTCTTACAATTATTACTCTTTTTTATATAAATACGGAGTGTCTTTTTAAATAAAAATTCAAGAAGGGCGACAACGAGCGCTTTCTTAAGCACAACAGCTGTTGTGAGTTTGATGATGTTGAATGTGCCTTTTTTATTAATTTCCTAAAATAATAAGGGTGTTTCATTCTAAATTAAATTTCTTTACTTGAAATTTACACAAAATCAGGGCCTTTTTAATATTAACAATAACAGAGCTTGATTGGTCATAGAAAAACGAAGTAGATGATAATAATTCACTCAAACCAGGAAAACTTGAAATGCGGAATCTTCTTTTCCTGTAACCTAAATCATTTGTGATTCACTCAGCCTGTTCATTTTCGTAATTTCTGCAGTTTGCTTAAAACTTTTATTGAAATACTAGTTGCTTGTCCTCGACTTCGTCAGCCAGAATAGATTTTAATACAAAATTTCCACTTTCCTTTAACTCCCTTTTGGGGGTTGATTTCTAACAAATCAAGTTTCAGTTAGAAATCAGAACTTTAGTTATATGCCCATCAAATTTCGGCGTAATTAGTGTTGCGGTTTAGCCGTAAAAGTGTTATAGACGAAAATGCAAGCAGACTTTCGCATTTATAATTGTTATGGATTAATATAAATAAATAAACTGATTAATGGCCATTGTACTGCGGCTTCTCACTAATCCGATACTTCACTACACCGGCACGTACAGTAAACCGATATAGTAGACATTTGTTTATTTATGCAATAAAATGTACAAAGTTATATTTTGCATTAGTTTAGTCCAAACCAAAACAAAAGATTGGCAACACTGACTTTTTTATGGCAAGAGATAGCGAACACACATACGGTAGATGTTATAGGTACGTAGCTGTCCTATTGTAGAGTTATTAAATGTGCAAGTCTAGTGGCAACCCTTTCCTCCGGGCCGGACCATGACAAGATAATTATCATGGCAGGGATAGGTACGGCGAGAACCGCCTTGCCCGGATAAGTTGCTGTATAGCAACTACCACCAGTGGTCTTGTAGGTAATTGGTTTAATCGGCCCTTACGAGTGGCCTGGTAGAGAGGCAGGTGGTATATTTTGCGAAAGAGACCCCGGACGAGAGAAATGAGAAATGGGCTTTTATAGAGTTTTGTAGCCAAATACCGAAATCGGAACTTTTATAGATTCGTCATATCTGACTGTCTGTCCATCCGTATGTCATAGCTACTTTGTCCGAAAGTGCTATGCTCTTGACTCTGGTAAGTAGATGTGTTCTGTGAACCGCATTAAGATTTTCACACAAAAATTAAAAAAAAATCGTTAGTAGTTGTCATACGAAACTTTAGCGTTAAAATGTCATCAGTGCTCTATTAATAATATTGCATTAATAGTGCATTGTAATTATAGGCCGCATCGGGGAATACGTGCGAGTTGCTTCGTGAAAATCCGCACCGATGCGCCCCGGCACAGTGGAAGTTGCTCCATACAATATGTATGAAGCGATCTAGGCGGATTATTGCGCTGCGATGCGCACCGTCTCGGCCCGTCCAAATGGGCGCTGTCCTTTACATCAACTTAAAATACCTGTACCTCACAGTGGTGGTGTCGCTGTACAGTTTGAAATCGTGCAACCTACGCGCAACATAAGCCTTTTAATATGATGTCATTGATATTTGTACCACGCGTTGATTGCAGAAGTTTTATTGAGCTAACGTGTTAGCTTACGTATGGCTAAAGGTGTAATCCGCAACAAGAAATGCATTAAAGAACTATTTCAACCATACAAGTTCCATACATGGTAGGCAGAGGGAATCGATATTAAATTTTAATATTGATTCCCTCTTTCTTTTTTTAATAATAATATTTCTTTCTTTTTTTTGATTATTCTATTTATTGTGTCTGTATGTGTTTTTTTATTGTGTGTGTATGGAGCAGTTTTAATTTGTATCAAATTTTGTTTTAATTACTATCATGAGTATGCTTATATTTATAGACTAGCAGCCCGTCCCGGCTTTGCCCAGGTGGACAAATTTCTATTTTTTCCTAGAAATAACGTACCCTATATTCATCATGGATAATATTATAGGCATCTAATGATAAAATGATTTTTCAAATCGGTCCACTAGCTTCAGAGATATTCAATACAAACAAACAATCAAATCTTTCCTCTTTATTATTAGTGTAGATGAATCGTCTGACACAGGCACTTAAAGAGGGCTCCTACCACTAGCAAATTTTATCTGAAAGGAATTATTGAAGTCTGTGTCATAAAACCTGCCAAATCCTTTTATGTCGATTTTGCAAAATATTTTTCAGAATTTCGCAAATTCTTGTCCAACTTCACGTATTTTTAAAAATTCCCTACACCGAATATGAAATTCACACGCGTATCACAATTGTAGACGAGACAGGCGAGTCCAGTTCTTTGTTCTTCATTTTCATTTTACTTTTAAAACAGTTCATTCTGATGCCGCCATTTTGGTTTAGTTTGAACAAGTCATATATTCAGTGTACTCCTTCACTTTCAAATGAATGAACATATTTGGGTTAAATTTTGTCTACAAACCTGACCTGCAGTAACAGCTTTTTTGTTTCGTTATTTATTATTTATCGTAAAATACCAATACAAATATAGAATTTAAAAAATTGTTTATATAATAATTAGAAAAACAAACAATGTACAAATGTGTTTTCGCTCAAAGCAATCCGTGCGAGACAACGAGAAAAAAAGCAACAGATATCATCGGAACAGAACTAAACTAAATAAAAATATCTTCACGCCCATATCCCCGAAGAGGTAGGCAGAGGCACAACCGACTAGCCGAAGACACTAAGTCCCAAATTTTTTTATTTAGAAAATTGAAAAAACCCAATATTCTTTTTGTTGCCCGACCCGGGATTCGAACCCGGGACCTCATGCAGTCAAGTCCAACAACTGAACCGCTAGACCACAGAGACGGTTAAACTAAATAAATTGGCCAAGTACAAATTGGACTCGCCCATGAATGGTTTCTTAACAGCTAGTAATTAATGTAGGAGTGGTTGTGGTTTACAATTTATAACGTATTGAAAAAAAAATTACTAGACATCATTCAAACTTATTTTCGCTGGAAGTTTACATGGTATTGTACATCATAATATATTATTTTGTAGTTTTGTTATTCTCTTAATTTAGAAACAGCAAGAGACACATATTAGGCCATACACAAACTATTCAGTTATGAAAACAACGGTAACCTCAATATCATTTTTGAAGTCACGTAAGTATGGGGAGCCCCAAAAACTTATTACCATATTTCTATTATTATGTGAAAATCTTTATGCTGTGGACAGAATAGTTCTTGTAGTTTCGGAAAAAAGTGTCAGTAGCATACGGATGGTCAAAAAGACAGACATGACGAAGAATATATAAGGGTTCCAATTTGTGCAACTCGGAATGTCTATTACACAAATGTCTACTACCTTCGGGAATCGAAATCGAGACTCGCGGTTGTTCGTTGCAGGAAGGCGTGTTCGCTGACTAGAGACTTCTCGACCAATGAGGTGGTCATGCATAGTAATAGGTATTTATTGAATGTTTGATGTAAATTTCGATAATGTTCCAGTTCCTGCTAAAAGTAAGTAGAAACCGTAGTAAACATATACTTCAGAATGACGAGATGCACCCATAGAGAAAAGCGTGTCTTCTTATTATCCTTTGCTGATATAAAAATGAATTATTGATATGATAAATGTTTTAAGTCATTTTTGTATATTTTTTTCTTCAATCGAAACTTTTTGTCTCTAGACCCAAAGAATACATACCAACTGTTTGCCTACTAAGTAGATTATAATATGATGGCCAGATAACGACTGCCGACTTGACCGGCGTGGTAGGCACTATTTTCCTATTTTCTCCTTTAGTTATTCTCCTATTTTAAAAAATCCGCCTGCTTGTATGCTCTCTTATAATAAAGACAGTGTCCGGATCATGTTGGAGAGCCACTTTGTGAATTTATTAACGCGTTAAGCATAATGCATAAGTACGTAAACATTTAAGCGCAGTAAAGGTGCAAAATAACCAACATTAATTTTAACGAATAAGTCATCTGGATACACAAAAATTAATCATTTACCTCGATTTCCCTTGGACTCCAACACCAGATCCAGACTAACTCTACACAAGAGACTGGATATACGTGTCTCCAGTTGCTGTAACTTAAAATTATTATCACTTACTATATCGACATCTGGGCACGCCAAGATTTTACGCGTGTCCACGTAGTTAAATTTAATTAAAATCACTTTTGTGTTTTCTACAACTGGAGACACTCAGATTTTTGACAAAAAGGGTACATTCAGGTAAAGAAGCACCTCTTTCATTGAATTAATGAGCTAAATGATTTCATAAATAAGCTGATTTACTAGTATACCCTTATATCTCTGAAATTTGGAATAATGGTATGATTGACCTCATTGGTCGAGTGGCTAGCGTACTCGCCTAACTGCATCGTTGAATCGCGAGACTCGGGCTCGATTCCCAACGGGGGCAGGCATTTGTGTGATGAACATTTTAATGTCTGCGTTTCCGGGTCTGGGTGTTTATTAAATGTATTCTTAAATCTATTTAAGTATTTCTATGTAATAATATCGTTGACTAACACCCATAACACAAGTATATATTTGCTTACTTTGGGGTTAGATTCAATTTGTGTGACTTGTCCAGGGATATTTATTTATTGATCAATACAATGTATAAATTTTTTTGATAAATGTAGGTATAGAGTGAAAAAATGCAATTTTATCTAAATAAACCAAAAAAACTAAAATAATCGTTTTCAATATTACACAAAAAGTTAATAAGTACATAATTTAACTTGGCAAATCACGTTACTTTTGTATTTCTCAAGGTTAAGGCTAATTATTATATTTTTATCTTAAAAGATATACTCGATATCTGTACAAAATAGCAGCCTGCTTAATTACGAAATGTAGTTGCGATATCGTTCTAGATAGTCACAGTTGTAAAAATGTGCAGGTGGTATTACAGAATAAATAAAAAAAACCTTCAAACCCATATACCCGAAGATTAAGGCAGAGGCACAACTAGGACATGCACGATTAGCCGAAGACACTAAGTTCCACAATGTTATAGGTAGCAAGCCTATCGCCAACGCGGCACATATCCAATCCCGGACATCATTATTTTTATTAGAAAATTGAAAATATACATTTTCTAATTTTTGTTTTCCGATCCGGGAATCGAACCCGGGACCTGAAGAAGTCAAGTCCGATGTCGGACCGCTAGACCACAAAGGTGATAGAATAGAATAATTAATCTTAATTCACCCCTCAAATTTAATTAGCATAAAATAAGTGAAACCTGATATATTTAAAAATAAGTTCGCACAAAACAAACGAATTTCTGCACGAATTGAAATGCACTGTATAGTACTTAGGATTTTATTTTCAGTTAATTAAAAAGTACACTAATACAATTTTGCGACACAAAACATTAACCAGCTTGATTGTACTTTGTTGAAAGTTCGGTTAAAATGCGAAATGTCCAGCTAGTGAAAATATAAAACTGATTTTATTAAATTTTAACCATTTGTACACTCTTAAAAATCTTGGCATGTTCAGATGACGACATAATAAGTGATAATGATTTTAAGTTTCACTAACTGGACACACGTATGTCCAGTCTTTTTTGTTGATCAGGTGAATTACCAAAATTTGGTAAACCTTTTGCGTGAAAGATGAACAGACAAACAGGCAAAAAAATATACTTATCCACGTTTTGGGTTATGTATCCTGTATACAATATGTTTGCAATCATTGTTTAAAAAAATCATGTACAAGACTTAGATTTATTACTGTTTTTGATTTGTAGATTTATACAAGATTAGCTTTCCGCCCGCGGCTTCACCTGGGTGGAATTCCACAGGGGCATTTAATCGGGACAAAAAGTATTCTATCACCTAACGGCCAATGTTTATAATATATTTCTAAAGATGGATTTCAAGCAATCTGGATAACTGCAAATCCGCCGGCCTATCCTATAGGATAGGATAATTGCCATATTTATCCTGTCCACAGATATGTTATTGGCAAGCGGTATCATAAAAATGGATCAAAATATCAATCTTGGACAGCAAGATTTGGATTAGGATTGATTATTAATATTGGCCGTAAGTCAGCTCATACCCTGTCTGTATACCAAATTTTATCAAAATCCGTTCAGTAGTTTCTGCGTGATTGACGGACAAACATACAAACAAAGAAATTTTCAAATTTATAATATATATAAATAAATAAATGTCCCTGGACAAATCACACAAATTAAACCTAACCCCAAAGTAAGCAAATTATATGCTTGTGTTATGGGTGTTAGTCAAAGATATTATTACATAGAAATACTTAAATAGATTTAAGAATACATTTAATAAACACCCAGACCCGGAAACGCAGACATTCATACACGAGCATATGTTAGTCAACAGAGAATGTTAGTCAACGATACTAATACATAGAAGTACTTAAATAGATACCAGAATAAATTTAATAAACACCCAGACCCGGAAATGCAGACATCTAAATGTTCATCACACAGATGCCTGCCCCCGTCGGGAATCGAACCCGAGCCTCACGGTTGCTCAATGTAGTAAGGCGTGTACGCTAGCCACTGGACCAACGAGGCGGTCAGAATTATTGCATCTTAGTATAGTAATGACAATAAGATTTTATAACAACGATAATACTCGTAATATTATTAAGTTGCTTCTCATTTTAATTAAGTATCTTATACTTAATAGCCTTTTAGTAATTTAAAAGTAAGTAATTATGAAAACACTGCATCTATCCTTTCCCTAGAAAACGCTGAAACTCCTGTCAAAGTTTTAAATATCGGTAAAATTTGTCTCTTCCTGAAAAGATAAGTTTATGTCTCGCGTGCTAGTTCCATGAAGCTGCTGAATAATTTGAAGTCGTTCCTCAAAATGTCTAGCGGATTCTAATAAACGAACAATATTTGTTTTTGATCATACGTTACTGTTCTACTTCAATAGACACCCAATTTATATTTCTGCTCCAACGAGTCGATCTCGCATAACTATAAATTATTTTTATTGTAATGCGATACGATATTTTATTTTTTATCACGATATGTCGGAAGCGGTAAATGGTGCAGATTGCAAGATTGTTTTTAACGTTTTATGACAATCAGTTTTCTTGTTACAATTGTTGGATTTCCTGATGGTGAAAAATACACGTTTCATGACATAAGAATATAATTTTTTTTTATAAATATTATAATATTTGCACAACAAAATATGGTAGAATATGTTGATATAATTAAATATTTTTGTAACATCTCATTTATACACATACTCCGCAAAAAATAATTTTAATTTTTCATTTTAAATTTTCTTAACTGGTATTTTCTATTGATATATTATTGATATGTTGTCATTTCTCTCCCGTGTTGGTCTAGTGCAGCTATACTCTAAGTGTGTTCCGCGGAACCCTAGGGTTCCATGATACCTCCGTCGGGGTTCCGCAAGAATTTTGAAAAAAAAAATCAAAACACCTCTCTCTAGTGCTAGTGCCTTTAATTAGAATAGACTATCTGGCTCTCTGCCAGGTAGCTCGTAAAATGCTAGCACTGGTTAAAATTTAGGTCATCACTGTCCAGACCACTGCAGATGGTAGATTGCTGGGCAGCCGGGTAAACTTGCTCATAGACCGAAATCACAGCAAAAGGACAGCGATGCACCTGTTACATCTATGGTGTCGATAAACCATGGTTTTCTCTTACCATCAGGAAAGCAATGTACTTGTTCGCTGACCTCTCACAAAAAAATATATTTGGTAGGTTAAAAATCATTCGAGTGTGACCCCTACACTATAACAATAGTATACATTTAAATTCCTATATCTAATGCTGAATCTAATTTAGCTAATGCCAAAATTGTCAAGCAATTATTTAGCTGATATACGTGTATTAATGCATCTTAGCAAAGTAATAACATTAAGATTTTATAACAACAAAAATATTATTATTGACTCTATAAAAAAATAAAGAAAGAAAAAATCATTCCAGACACGATTGGAACCTGTAACCTTTCGTTTCAAGCCGACAAAAGCTCTAACCATATAATAAAAAAATTGCCACGGGACTTGAAATATATATAAATAGCTCAAGTGGTTTTTAACCTAAGCATAAGAAAACTGCTAAAACAAAAATACCTTGATTATTAATGAAGTTAAGCAACAAAAGGAAAAGACGGTTTAAAACTAAAACTAGACTAAAAGTAGATTAACTCGATATTGCGAATCATTCTTACAATAACCATAATTTCTTTCATGACTAAGTTTATCGGCTGCTTTATAATAGATAGTAAAAAAAATCTATTACTATTATAACAGCTGAAACTTTTATATCCATACATTATTATTGCACATTGTATCAACCAAATATCTGCTTCGAGTTTGAACGTCTGATTTCTTACCCCGTGTTCGTTTATTTAGTTGTAAAAGTACACGAATTGATGCCTCTGTTTAATAAAAATAGCAAAAAGTTCGCCAATTTATCTTTTCTTTTTATCCCGGAAGAACCGTAAAGTGAACTCGTAAAAGTAACATCACATTATTTTCCATCCTCATAAATTATTAAATAATATGAGTTGATGTTTTCCTTGTTATAAGTATAAAAAACTTGTATCACTGGATTTTATGTGGCATTTCTTTCGTGTTTAGTATTATTGAATAACAAAAGTCACTTTGACGTGCGAAGATACAAAATATGTCCCAATTACTTTCTGTAAAATCTTTCTCGTACTGGCCTATTACTGGAATAATTTAATACTCGTAATATATAAATTGTTAATGGTGGGAATTCTGCTGTTCACAAACTAAACTTATTTTAGATGCATGCTATCTTTCTCAAATGTAACAAAAACAAAAGAGTTAGAACGTTTTAGACACGTCAGATTTGTCCGAACATGTCTAATCAAGATCTTTTTAATCGACGTTTTTCGAGTAATAGTTTAAACGTCTGTAGAAATGACGTGTACGGTCTAATTTGACAGCGCTAAAAGTGTTTTGTCTCTTTCTGTTTTTTCGTTAAAAGAAGACAGCGATAACTTAAAATTAGTTTAGTGAGTGCGCAACAAAATTACCACCAATGTCTTATAAAGTTTGGTTAATCAAATAAGTGAAGTTATTTTTTTCTTGATATTTGTATTTTTCTTGATATTTGTAGTAAGTCAATCAAATCATGTAGTTTTTTCCATTTTTAATGGTTTTTCCCTAAACTTCAACAAATATGTTAAAAATAAAATTAGCCCAATAAGTGTACATACAAATAATGAAAAACAAACAGTAGTAGGCAAGATTTGAATCGCTGACCATTCTTGATGCGTGGAAACTATAACTCTTACTTTACGATTATATTTCATTTTTGTAAATGAGCATGATTCCCAAGGTGCCACCAAGCCTTTTAGTTTTATAGTAAGTAGAGTACCTTTTAGCTCATATCCCCGAAGATGTAGGCAGTAACACAACCAGTGTACCCACGACTAGTCGAAGGCACTAAGGCCTTTTTTTTACTTAAAAAAGTTAAATATGTTTTTATTTTAAAAAAGCAAGTACCTTCAAGCCCATTTGCATGAAGAGAGAGCAGAGATACAACGCACGATTAGCAGAAGGCCCAATCTGTATCCAATCTCGGTATACGTTGATTTTATTAGAAAATTGAAAACATAATTTGAGTCGTCTGACTCTAGACCTCATATAGTAGTAGGGTGGAATTAAACTTAAGACTTCATTTACTCAACGCCAAAGCGGGACCACAAGACCACAGTAGAAGATTTTTGTAGAAGAAGTAAGACCACAGTAGAAGAAGTGGTTTTTATCTAGAAATACCATGAACTTTATTTGATTTTCAGCCAAGCATCGCTAAGGTTTTAATTGGAAACACTGTTTTAAAATGGTGAAACCCAATTAAAACTAGTTCAATGATTTTTTCCGTGATGTAAAAACAGATTTGAAATATATTTTAAAGTTAACGTTGCCTAAGTGTTTGCCGAGTTAAATTGTTAGTATTTACTATTTACTTAATAAACTAGGGAGATTGAACACAAAGTTGTCTAGGAGCCGGATGAGATTCACCTCGATCATTCATTTTGTGATAGTGAAACAATATACTGAACTGAGATAAATTGGTTCGAGTTTGATGCATACTGAATGTATTTTTGAAATATGTTTCTCTTTAAACTGAAATATGTTCAGATAACTTGCGCGCTACATTAGCTTCATCATCATCTTTCTTCTTCTTTAATAATCGTGGGTTTCCTAAACTTGACCAAATTGTCGCCTCTTTTGAATTAAGTGGTCTGGGTATGTTTTGCTGTTGCCATCCCAGTTTCTTCAGGTAGCTTTACATCTTCTTGACGTTTCTGAAGGCAGCAGGGAGTGAACTCTAACATTCGAGATACGTAATCTGGTGTTTGTATTAAAGTATATCCTTTCGTTCGGCGATGATATAAGCGGCTGTTTTTATGTCTCGATGCTGGCTCTGTCATTGGCATGTCAGTAAAAATTCTGTAATTGCTCTGGTAATCAGATGGAGATGTTTTTTGCTGAGCCTAAGTAACAAGTAAACTTTCAATTCTCTAGGAATCACTATTTTTATTGGAATTGTAAGTTTACTTGTCTGCTTTTTATTCGCGGTCATTCCTCAACAAACTTCTTCTTTTTCTTGTCCACTTTGTGTGGCTTTCGGATATTTCTTCCAACGATATCCAGCCAGCATTTCTTTTGTTATCCTGTTCCTAGGAGATTTGTGTTGTTGATGCACTTGTTCCCCATTGTTGTATTTGAAGTTTTTGAATTCACAATTTCCAATTAATAAGTAGGAGACCTGTATTTCTCATATATTCAAGTTTAATACTTGCGTTATGGTTGATTAAAGATATTAAAACATAGAAACACCTAAATATATACAGGAATAAATTTAATAAACATTCTGGCCCTGAAATAAAGATAACACACAAATAGCTACGCCATCGGGAATCGAAACCAAATAAGCAACTTTTTTAACTGGCGCCCGTTTAAAATAATATTGTCACTGAGTATTTCTTTAGAATTTACTTTTCAGTTGACTCAACCTAAAACTTATACCATTTGTTGTATTGTTTTGTGTGAAATGTTTATTTTACCATTCCTGTCGAAAAATTATAATAGTCCAGGCTAATTGTGCGATTGTTACTTGAAATTTTATGTGAATCCTAGAAATTAAAAAATATAAAAAAAGTGTGTGGACAAAAAGTGAATCGTGCACGCATGCCTGTCCCGGTCTTTTGTACAGTTTGAAAATTTGGGTTAAAAAGGGGTGGGTGCAGCGTCGATTTCAGCGATTGCCAGTGATATTTGAAGTTGTACGAAATTATCTCTGGTTGAAAAGCTGTAGCTCCTGCTAAAATACACAGCTTTGCTTACTTGTATTTTTCCACATAATCTCAAAATTCCGAACACACTAATTTTTGTATTTTCCAGTACCTAGGTCTCTAAAGCACAATCAGCCTGGACTCTAATCAATAACAAGTATAGTCTATATATTAATACATGATGCCAAAACTTTGGACCTCTTTTTACGAAAAATAGCGCTGACGCAGGAGCATAAAATTTGTCACACTTATAGTTTATTTGTAGGAGAAGTGCAGAATGGTAATATTTTTCAACAATAATGCTTATAAAGTACATTAAGTTGTATGGACATTAAAACATTGTGTATATAATTAAATAATCACTTTTATAAATACTAAAATATTTGCACAGTACAATATGACGTTAGAAAGCTTAAATAATTTTGTAACAACTTCAACACGAATATTCCGTAAATAAATACATTTTCTTTCTTTCTTTAAATCGATAAAATATAACCCACACTACCATGTATTTGACACACACACAAGCAAGTATATTGATGATAGCGATAAAAAATCACAGGTGGTGCACCATACAGTTTGGAAATAAAGTAGTTTGTCTTGAGAAATGAAGACGGTGATGGCGATGGATTAAAATTTATTATGGTCGAATTTTGACCAACGGTCTACCACTAGTAAAGGTAAAATTATGATAGGCCAATGAATATAATATTTTATGGCACCATTTTTTATAAAAAATCAAATTTATCTTGCGATAAGCATTGGTAAAATTAAGTCAATTATTAATAATTAATGAATATGTGATTTAAAACAAATTTTAGCAGCTTAACAAATGGAATTTACCTCGTACATCCATTTCGCAATCGTGAAATAAAACGGAACTGAGGCAAATTGGTTCCTGTCTCGTATACATTGTTGTCGAAATTCAATCTCGTTGAAAATATAACAAGTGTACATCCATACTAATATCATAAATACAAAAGCCTGTCTGTTTATTCCGCTTTATATGCCGCTGAACGAAATCTTATTTTTTTAAACGTCATATGCTTAAAGTTGAAGACCTGAGTACAAACATTAGCTACATTTTATAATATCAAACATAATGGACTATAAAAGTGAACAAAAAGATAAAATTTTCCACACTTGTCTTTTCTAATCCATCCTAAGCTTCTGAAATGATTTTTTTAATTTAAACCTTAATTAAATACCCCAGTCAAAAATGGCGTAAAAGTCGCCCCATGTAGAAACAACAGCATTGTCTATACATGTATTGAAAAGTTATTATCCCGAAAACGCTAGTCCATGTTATATAGGTATATGCGAAATTCTGTGTTTCTTTCTGTTAAGTTATTATGGCTAAAACTTTCATGCAACTTTATGTATATAATTAAAGACTAGGGTTCAAACATAGGATGCTTTTTTCCAAGAATGATCTGCAAAGGATCATAATGGGGGATGAAAGTTTGCATGAAAATTTATTCTTCGCTGACGAAGTCGCGGGTAAATTACTAGAAATAAAAATTGTATAATTTGTTTTGTGCAAAATATTTAATTACTCTGTGCTTCTCACGTGTTTCAGTTTCAAAGTGAAGGTGTAAGTGTTCGATACTTGAGGTTGAATACAAAGTTTCCTAGAAGCCATATGAAAAGGATTAGGTCTGCGAAACAATATACTGAAGTCCATGGATTGGTACCTACTTGTTTCATGCACGTGCTGTTGAAATTGGATTATCTCCAAAAATTATCAAAAGGATGAATATTTTATATTAATGTAATATCATTTCGCAATATCATATGAAGTCTCAATAATGTATAGTAGTACTACGAGTATTTAAATTATGCGCTTTTTTAAGTTTCGGAAATCCGAATGTATATTAGAGATATCTATATAGAGTTTATATTGTTATGTATGGCGATAGGCTTGCCACCTATCACATTGTGAGAATTAGTGTCTTCGGCTAGTTGTGGGTACCCTAGTTGTGCCTCTGCCTACCTCTTCAGGGATATGATATTTAATTAATAAGTTCCTTAAATTTAGATTAGGTCAGCCAATTTAAAAACAAAAGTATAAAGTGTAAAAAGAGGAAAAATAGTAAATCCGAAGCGAATAATTTAAATAGTAGTACTGTATATCTTTTAATTAATTAATTATAATTTTCAAACAAACTATAATTCTCTATGATAGTCCTTTGAGGTTTGAGTTTTGAAAAAAAAGTATCTTGTAATCTCTAATTAATTAAATAAAAAAAAACCCACACACGCACACAGGCCTAACATCCCAGCCTTAGGTTGCCAACGCATCTATACCACTTTTGATGTCTCTAGGCGGCGTTAATTTCTCACCATCAGAAAATCCGTTTGCTTGTTTGCCTTCCAATTTCATAAAATATGCGTATGCGATTGTGGTTGAATGTATTTTTTACGTTATAATTATGCATCTTGTATTTTGCGCCGGATAAAAATTTTACTTCGTAATTTTTTACTACTCCATAAGGTTGAAAGTGCTATTGATTCTAAACCGCATTCTTCAAATGTAAACCTTCATAAAATGTAAAATTTCCATGAAATACTGTCATAGTTATAATAGAAGAAACCGGATTAAAGCTACATTCATTTTATAAATTTTCTATGATGTTGAAAATTCGTGTTTAATTAGTTGGCGTGTTTGTTTAAGCTAAATGCTATTATTGATAGAACAGAAAATTTGCTTGTTTCAAGGATTTACGTTAGGAGTCTAGAGTGTCTGAAAATTTGTGTTTAGTTGCCGTGTTTGTTTTATTTAAATTCTATCAGTGATAGAATAGATAATTTGTCTAAAGGGTTTTTGTTAAGAGTCCACGCTGACCAACAAATCTGGAATAGGCTTCATTGGTTCCTTTTTTTTTAATAGTTCCTCTATAGTTCGGTGATGTACCTGACTGTAAGAGGTCCCAGATTGAGTCCTGCACAAAAAATCGAAGGTAAACATAGCGTCGACTCTGATTGGGTATGTGTATTGGCGATAGGCTGGTTAAACCTCTGCCTACCTCTTCGGGGATGCGGTCGTAAGGGTACTTAACTCAAAAGCATACATTAATATTTTCACGTCAAATCCCTTATTGGGTAGACAGAAAGTATCGTGTGACCTATTTCGTCTTTGTTCGCCTTTTACTAGCTGCCAGAGGCAGTTGGTCTATTCTTCTCAGCGGATTCGGACTAGCACGCGGAAAACTTAAATGAAATTAATCTAAACCCGGGTAAAACTTCATGACAGTTTTTTATATACACACATATTGCTGACGTGATTTTTTTTTAATCTGATAGATGGCAGATGATTTAATTTACACAGAGGACTCACATAAATACAAAGAAATCATAATTATTAATTATTCAGACAAAGCAAACTATTTGAAAAGTTTTTTAATTTCGCAGTTATTTGACTGGACTATTTTTATCGTTAGTAATAGGTAACAAAAAAGTTGTCAAACTTTTGCGTCCAAGTCAACAGAAAGGTTAATTTGAAACTTTAAAAGATCATAAAGTCTTTGAAAATTTAATGAATCCTCACATATATATATCTATGTCTTCGCACTTTGATATTGTACTTTAATTTGGTTACTGTCATATCGTTATTGTGTAGAATATTTAAAACATATTTTTAAAATTTTATATTTAGTTATCGTAGGGATAAGACATCTCCATCGCTCGCTATAGTAGTAGTCTGACTAGGTGAATCGTTTAACAACTCGCCCAGATTGACGACTAAATGTTTTTGCCACCATAAAGTTAGTTTCCCGGTTTAAAGAGTAGAAAATGTTTAATAATACGTTATCAAATATTATACTAATAATAGTAATATGCATTATAGTAGCAACTTTAAATGAACACCAATAGACATCCAAGTAGCCTTTTATATATTGGGATAAGAACTTTAGTCTAATATATTTATCTACCATAAGTATTTTATGGAATGTGAACACTGATTACTAGTAATATAGTGACTAATTTTTTTTAAAAAAAACTTCACAAATAGTTCGCACTTGCCACGGACTGAAACAATAAAAATATTTCCGTAAATAACAAAATACGATCGTGAACGGTCGTATCTGTTAACATTATGACCCAAAAGATCGCGCCGTTTGAAATACGGCTCTAAAACAAAGAAAAGTAATATATTAACTACCGGTCAGTACAAACTGTGCGCTGTAAATAAGGTGACCATGATTTTCAGGAACCAATAGATGCGTACTATTTTGGTAAAATAAAATTTAGTAAAAATTTCGGCCATGTTCTGCAAAAGAGTCTTTAGAAATTTATTTTTACAATGTTAATGAAGATGAACCTGGCAATTGTTTCACTGTTGAAGACACTACTCACAGTGCGAAGTGAAGAATTGTAAGAAAAAAATCTGGATTATTCACGCCCAAATATTAGAAATATCAAGTTGAATAAAAATTGTACTAAAAACTGATTTAGTGCAACAGGCGGACTAATACTCCTTTAAACTAGAAATTAAGTAAAATAAATATGAAACCTACTATCAAGTTTTCGTATTTGTCGTTGAGTCTTAAGACTTTTGATGCACGCGTAATCGAAAAAGGGCAGCTTTTATTTCTGTATCATCGAAATATTTGCTACAAATGTATTTAGCTACTACTCTGTGAGACTTAAAATAGAAGCTTACAGCTTTTTTTTTAAATTGGGAGTTTTTTTATGATAACAAAAGGAAAACAAGCACGCAGATTCCCTTATGGTAAGAAATTTACGCCGTCTAGTGACACCGTAGTTGGTAATGGTGCGTTGCCAACCTGACTGGGACAAGACTGGGATTTAAGACCTCGAACAAAAGTAAACTTACCGGCTACCTTATCCTCTGAACCGGATCACGTCAATGACAAGCAGAGAGGTTATGGCGGCAGGAATAGGTAAGGCGGTGGTACCAATCCGGGCAAGTCTTTGCGAAACACTAAGACCTCGTCAGATGTTACGATGATAGTGACGGTAAGCATACGCTCACCTTTTATGAACTACCTGGCAGGAAGGCAAGTAGTCTATTCTGCAAAGTAGGACGAACCAATACGGGGAAAGATAAATTTAATTGTTTTTATTTTAATAATATAAAAAAATCTATAAATGTGTCGTTTATATTTTGGTCCCTAGTTTCGTAAAAATCTTAAATTTAAACGTAATATTAAAAAAAGCATTAGTATTTTTGTTTGATGATACCTATTAACACAATAGTATAGCAACAGTCCTAATAATAAAGATATTATGGTAACATTAGCTATAAACCACTTTTGCTGGAACCCTGCCAGGCGGGACAATGCATACAGTTCAGGTGCCAAGCTATAATTCACAATTTGCTTCTGCTTGCAGGTAGCATTTTGAAGTGATTATTAAGTAAAGTACACTTGAAATAGCTTAAATCGTGCTCGGAGTGTGATTTTATAGGATCTTTGTTACACTTTGATTCTTTACAGCTGCTACCACGAAGCCATAATCTATTTTAAAAAGTAATAACCTAAAATTTTGAGTGCAAAGTAGCAAAGTCAGATTTTTGTAATGATTATAAGTTGGCAAATGTTTTATGTGACGCTTTATGCGACGACTAACATTTAACATACATTTTTACATTCCAAAGCGCAAGCAAGCAGACGGATTTACTGATGGTAAGAAACTCACGGCGCCTAGAGACACCTATGATGGTAATGGTAAGATGGATGGATGAATGCTAAGATGATGGTGCGTTGTCAACCTGAGGCCGAGATGTCCTAAAATCCCGGCCTCAAGTTCGCCTAATCGAGGCCTACCTTGAGCAAAAGTAAGTTTACCGGCTAACTAATCCTGCGAATAGGAAGGGCTGCCGTTATGGCGGCAAGAATAGGAATAAGAGTTGAAATTTATGTAATAAATTCCTTTTTTTAATTAAATCTTTAACAGAATTTTTTAAAGTAAACGAAATGATATGAGCTATATTTTTAAATGTTAAACAATTAATAGACAGATTTTCATTCGATTCTTTTGTAAACATCCGGATATAAAATAAGCATTTTTAAAGAATGAGAATAGGAAACTTCAAGCTTTATATAATTCCACCTTTGACCCCTCTTTTACATCAGGAGAGGTAATTATCATCATGTTACGCGATGAATTTTATTACTATTATCAGCTGTAATAGAAACAATATTAAAATAAAAAGGCAATTTCAATAGATTGTCAACCATGAAGTTATAGAGTACTACTAGAGGTACACTTCTTTTTTTATGATATTGGAAGGCAAACAAGCAGATGAATTTCCTGATGGTAAGAAATACACGCACCTAGAGACACCAAAGGTGGTAATAGTGCGTTGCCAACCTGAGGCCGGGATGTTAAGCGTTGAGCAAAAGTAAGTTTACCCTCGAAACCGGATCACGTCATGACGTTATGGCGGCAGGAATAGGCAAGGCGGTAGTACCAATCCGGGTGAGTCGCTGTGAAACTCTAACACCTAGCCAGATGTCACAGTGTTAGTGACGGTAAGCCTATGCTCATGTTTTACGAGCTGCCTGGCAGGAAGGCAGATGGTCTATTCTGCAAAGGAGCCCGGACCAACACTGGGAAAAAAACTAACAAAGAACTATTCTATGCACACTTTTTTTAGGTAAACGCTTGTACTTTTCCACTAAACACATTATTTAATACTTCATGTTACCCGGTATAGTTAACCGGTTTCACTTTTTGTAGCATCATCAGGGCTATACAATAGAATTCAACCAAGTGCCGACGAAGAATATGTTATAACTATTCTTTATTTCATTACTCATTCATATTCATTACCGTTTCTAAATTTTGGCGACACTTTCTAATGTTCTGGTTCAGAAGGGAATTTTTCTCTAATCTATTTTCTCTATTATTTTAAATATAATACAAAATAATGTAAAACTTTCTAAAATTATTTAAGTATTTAAAATAATTGTGAATTAAATTTTCATCTCCTGTAACTTAGTCTTACAGATTGGTATTTCGATTAAAACAAACTTTGTACTAAAAACGAATTAAATTATAACTTCAATTTCTAAACGAAGAGGTGTACGAGCTAATCGGCCTACTCATTGTGTGTTATTGGAAGATACTTATACATTTTGTTCACTTACTAAATTAGTTCTCAGCCACTTAGTAATATATTTAGTACTAATTAAAAATTTTTAATTATTTATAATCCTACAATAGCATGCAAAAGTTTGTATTGTTTATAATTCTACATATATTAAAAAGGCATATGTTTGTATGTTATTCCTTCACGCAAAATCTCCTGAACCTATTTTAATGACATTTGGCACACACATAGAGGTAACTTGGATTAATGTATATGGTAGTTTTTTCACAATTAAATGTTTCAGGGTAGTTTATCGACGTATGAGAGTAATTTCCCGTAAAACTTCTCTGTTACGGTTATTGAGTTCTCAAGAAAACAAATGTAAGTACGTTATCGCCAAATTTCATGCTCCATTCTTTGTGATTTTTGTTTGCCGAACGGTATCTCGGTTTAAATAAAGTTTTTTTAATTCAAACTCTTTTTTTTGTTACGTCAATCTTTCTACGCCTTTGTAATGATGTCATTATGATGATAATTATTTTGTAATGATTTTTTACTTCCTCGTGTGTACACTAATACTCTTTAGATCTTTATTGCCTACACACAGTCTATCTTTTTTTTACTTAGGTTAGCTGCAAGATATATCTTGTTACAGATAAGATCGTCTTTTGTACCTTGTTTACTATTTGTGTTTTGTCGTACTTAATGTCTATTATGTGTGCAATAAATAGTAACACATATAAACAAATTAAAGTGTTTTATGACTGACAAGTAGATGAATTTATCATTTGTTAAAAAATATGAATTTCCAAACGTCGTTAATTAGGAATAGCTATGTCATATAAATTAATTAAATTATCAAATAAACGTTGACGTTTATTCAAATCGATTTGAATGTCAAATTTTGTTTGAATTTGTCCAGTAGTTTGAGAAGTGATAGATTAGTATAAATTTCCTTTGCCTGTTGTAATGTTACTGCGAAAGTGAGAAATCTGAACATTATTAAAATACCCAATATACATCTACTTACATTTAACAATGTGATAATTGATGTTATAACTTATCATGTACAGTAAATTTATATTTTTTATTTAATAATAATAACAATTTTGCATTCACATTTTATTGTTATTATCATTATATTATAATAATATCAAAATTTCACAGTAATTAATATTTAAATGGATTATAATTTATCTGTAAGCAAAAAGTTGAGTGAAAATTCACCATAAGACAATTAATGAATAATTAATTAATTAATAACATTGAATTGAAAAGTTTTCAAATATCTCCTGTAAAACCTATTGTAATGAAAACTGTGTAAAATCATCTGGATTACATCAGCTTTTATGTAAAAATCCATCGAATACAGTCCTCTCGTTTAGTATGTTATGACGCCACAGATACACAAACACACACTCAGATACCTACAACTTTCTTTCCGTTGGGTGTTAAAATACCGCTAAAATCAATATGAGAATTTAATAACAATGAGAGATAATAATTAATTGTATACAGGGCTTTCTCAAATTAGCTAACGATATTTTAACCACGGACTCGCAATGCGTGTCTGGAAACATAAAAATAATAAAAAAAATCTAAAACGAAAAATAAATAAAATATTACAAAAAGTAATTCTCGCAATAACGCATGGGGGTCAAAGGACTCTGACGCAACGGACGGAAAGCAGCTGATTGTCTCACAGCTGCCGCGTGAATTGTCACTACGGAGTATCTTGCTACTTAATGTTTATTTGTACCTACAGGCTACTAGGTATTATGTAATGTACTATTATCTGTGAAATTACTAAAAACCCTTAATGTTTTTGTTTTATCGAAATTTTAATCAGTTAAAAAACTTTACAATCACACAGTACAAATATCTCGGTCCAGTATTTTAGTTAGCCGAGAGA
>NJDD01001616.1:308198-375762 GCA_002245505.1 Calephelis nemesis
TGGTTGGCAACGCACCATTACCACCTTTGGTGTCTCTAGGCGGCGGGAATTTCTTACCATCAGGAAATCCGTCTGCTTGTTTGCCTTCCAATGACATAAAAAAAATAATAATAATAGAGGTAGCGGTTAGCGGTAGCGGATTGTAGAATCGGCAGTGAGGCTACTGCCGATTGTAGCGACGCGGCGCCGCAGTTGTGTGTTTCGGCCCGTAAAAAAACGGCCGGCGGTTAGCGTTACGTTCCCAGAATCCTTTGGCCGCAGCGACTTGTATACTTAGTTACTCGTGATTCTCGTTTTCATGCGAATAGGAAATTGGAATCAGATAAGTCAGCTCGGTACTTTTGAACATAGTACTAGTTGATTATTAACATTTAGTTCCAAAAACGAAACAAATTCAATAAAATAATGAATTGTTTAATATTACAACAAATTTTATCTTCACGCCCGTAAACCCAAAGACACAACCAGGGCACCCACGACTAGCTGAACACTCTAAGTCCCACAATGTGATAGGTGGCTACCTTATCGCCAATCGGGCACATATCCAATCCCGGGCCACGTTAATTGTATTAGAAAATTAAAAATACATACTATTTTCTTGTCATCCGATTTAGGACGATGTAAGTCGGGACCTCTAAAAGTCAAGTCAGATGAAGGCCTGATAGACCACCGAGGCCATAAAAAAGGTTATTAGAAACTAAACGTTAATAATTCGATAGTTTAGTGTTCAAGAGCATCTAAAAATATGACATACGTCTCCAAACACCAAAATCGAGATTCAAGATGGTAATGCATCCTGGCCGCCTAATGTACTCCAAAGTTCTGGTGTGTTCCTGGGTTAAATTTAATAACTAGTTAAACCGTCAAATATAAAATGATTTAATCTAGTAAGCTATCTCAGAGTATCTAAGAATAGTTAACCCAGGAACATGCAAGTGGCCCTTACACTGTCATTTATTATTCTGTTGTTATTTTCGTAATATAGAGACCTAATCTTAAGGATTTAGTTCCACGTTGATAAATACGATAGAATTGTAGGTACAAGAGCTAATTAAGTACATTTCATCAAAAATGGACAGCAGAAAACATTTTGAGAATTTTTGTCTGTTTGTATCATTGTCTATTTGTGTTATTTATACTGAACCTACTGAACCGATCCAAAGAAGGTAGACTAGGTTTCTTTTCCATGCTTTTCACAGAATTTTGCTAAAAGACAAAATGGTAGACAAAATGGTAACTGTGTGACAACCTCGGAATCATAACATATCTTTTTAGAAAAGAAACTTCAAAAAAAAGTCAAATTGAAAACATCCTTCTTTTTTGGAGTAGCTTAACAAAGACTTAATAACAATATAGCTTGTAATACTCTGTAATACAAACTACAATGTTAAAATAAACCTTAGAGTATTTTAATATTTTTTTATTATAATACGGCAAGTATATACACAGATAAAAATATTGAGTTTAATTAAAAAAATACAAATGCATATTAAAATTATCCCCAAAGAGAATATTCTAGCAGCTTCAATTAAATCCGAAGCACGCGTTGCAAAAACCCCCTGGTACTGAAGTTAATTACGCCCAAACTCATTGTCCTTACTTTTTAAGGGGGCGATGAAAAGGTTGCGCCAATTAGTGTTAATACAATGTTGATACAACAGACGCCATGGGGATCACTAATGTCAGTTCGTAATTGTGATAAAAAATTAAAACCCCTTTATTAAAAGCGTTTCTATACGTATGATTCGTAAAATGAACGAAATTATACTTTTTTTCAAAAGTATTTTCACGCCCATATACAGATTTTTAACGATGCAAGGAGATTGTATGTCGGCGCCATTGACAATATCAATGTGATTGTAATATTTTTAATGATCACAATATTTCATCTGTATCGGTTTCAGTCCATAATGCAGAATACAGGCAAAAAGTTAATGTTAAAATATTAATCACAACACTTACACTCGTACAACAACACTCTGAGATATCACAATGCCTATGAACGTATAAGGACTAGAGAAGTAGTTGGAGTCGGTTTTTAAATTTTACTGCTACTATATCTTCACGCCCATATCCCCGAAGAGGTAGGCAGAGGCACAACCAGGGCACCCTCGACTAGCCGAAGACACTAAGTCCCAGACATTATAGTATTTTCCATGTGCTCAGATGGTTTTTGTTTAAGTTTTGGTTGGTCCGGTTCCGCTGAGTAGAATAGACTACCTGCCTCTCTTCCAAGCACCTCGTAAGAGGCGAGCACTTGCTAAATAGGTTATTACCAAAAAGTCCACTTGCGGTAGAATATCAGCTAATTGCCTGAACATAGATCTACCGTTTCCGCTGTAAAATTCCTGTCCATATTGACTGTCATATTCGGGTCTGGAGGATGTGGCAGTTGGTAAATTTGTACAACAGACGTAACTTCGTGGCCACAGTACAGCGACACACCTGTAACATCTGCATTCCACGGTTGTCTCTTACTATTATCAGAGCCGTGTGTTTTTTCACTCTATCACATAAAAAATGTTGTGTTAGTAATATGTGTGTATGAAACCAGAAAGAGAAAAATACATTATTCACATGGACTATACAAGTGATATTTGTGCTAGTCGACGTTTTTATAAAATTCCACAAAATCGGAATCACGCTCACATAGTGAGAAGATCTAGTGAAAGAAACTTAGTGGTGGGCTGTCTTTTTTTATTTTTTTGTAATAATCAAATTAAAAACTTTAAGTATTTATCTTAATACACATAACTTACGTGTCACGTTGTTTGTCCGCGATGGAATCCTAAACTACTTAACCGATTTCAATCAAACTTACACACCGTGAGCAGTTTGAGCCAACTTGAAAAATAGGATAGCTTATATCTCAATTTATGATTAAAAAAAATTAACATTCGAGAGAGGCCGCAACAGGCAGCAAGTAAAATGTATGTAATAAAAGAAACTGAGATAAGTTTTCCGGCTTCCTTCCAGGATAGAATGCGGTAGCGGACAATGAAATTATGATGACAGTAATAGTTTAGGTTCTGGCCACAATCCAGGTGAGTTGCACGCTTTCCACCAGTAACCTAGAAGTCGTTGAGTTCACCGTAGATCTCTACCATGCACTTTTAAGATCGATTTTATTTAACTGATTAGTAACTAGTTGTTTACCCAAAACTTCATCAATACATTTTCAGCTCCTACTTTAGTCTTTTAGGGGTTGATTTTTAAAAGAAAGTATTTGATATTTGAAGTTGGGTCTTTTATTATATGGATATTAGCTAACCCTGCAGACGTTGTTCTGCTATATTTTAATGTGATTTTAGTAAAAAACTTCGGAGTGAGTCACCCTTATCATTTAGGGGCATGAAAAATAGATGAATGCCAATTCGTAGACTTACTCAATATGTTCACAAAATTTAATGAGAATCGGTCTAGCCGTCCCGGAGGAGTACGGGAATGAACTTTGTGACACGAGAATTTTATAGATAAAAAAAATTATCACACACGACACGACACGAAATGTCACGGAGTGCGTGATTGAACTCCTCCGAGACGGCTTGACCGATTCTCATGAAATTTTGTGAGCATTTTGAGTAGGTCTGAGAATCGGCCATCATATATTTTTCAACCCCTCGATGATAAGGGTGACTAGTAGTATAACATAAAATTTAGTTAAAAACGGTCTACCAGTTAATCCGTAATAGCAAAAGACTCTTCCTTTACAAATATTAGTTCAGATCTATTATTATCAATTTCATTCTGATTTTGAGTGCTCCTTAATCCTAATATCACATCCTTATATCTCCTAAGCATGCTCAATGTCAAACTTATCTTAATTTAGTAAGATAAATTACTTTATTGTTATGTTGATATATTAAGTACCTAATTATAGGATTTTATCGGGTATTATCCGAGATTGAAGTCTTGAGTCATTTACGGGAAAGGCAGAGAGTATCGATTGCCAAATGTCACAATCCTTGAAGACCTGCCGATCTTCCTCCACGTTCATTACTATTTTCGTACAAACACGCCGGTTTCGAAGACTCTTGGCACCATTCTTGGTTTTATGCGAAAACGGCGTCAAGAGATGGATAATCCCGGATGATTGTATTGTGGAATTTCAACCTAAGTCACCCAAGGTACCTACATCCGTCCACACTAACCGTGTTAATCATTAACTACCTAATAAAATGTTGTCAATCTTTCACCAGTCATTATGTCTACATGATTAAACCGCAGGAGCGTTTCTTTTCTCCTATCTGCTTTTTTAAAGTAACGTTTTCTTTCAATCTTTTTTAGTAGCTTAGCTAGTAGCTAGCTTAGTAGGAGCAGCTACTCATAACTTTCATAACTTGGTTACCTATACGAATTACCGCATTCATCGGTTTTAAACTTTTATTTAAAATTATAATTCATTGATGTCACCATGCCACTATATTAAGACGTATCGTCTACAGTTCACCGGGTCAGCTAGGGATTGATTTTGAGCTTAGTTGGCAACTTACTGCCGCATTCAGATACGTGAATTATCAAGTGATGATAAGAGACAAGTGTGGCCTATAGACACCATAGATGTTATAGGTGCTTCCCTATATCGTAAGCGTGCCAGCCACCTTACTCTAAGGTTCAGAATATGACCGTCTTTACGGAGGCAGGAATGGTTAAGGTGGTGGACCCCTAACCGAGTCAGTTATTGCACAATACTCTACTATCAATGATTTTGTTGGCAACCACCTATGTAACTGGTATTCGCCTTTTACGAGGACCGAGGTAGACGGTCTATCCTACTTAGCAGACCCGGAATAACACGGGGGCCTACTATTGTTACAAACATCAATGAACAGGAAACTTATAGCAGGTTATTGGTTAATTTTGGGAAATTTCTGTGTATATTTTTTTTAATTGAATATACTAATATTATAAAGAGGAAAACTTTGTTTGTTTGTTTGGTTATAATGAATAGGCTCAAAAACTACTGGACTGATTTTAAAAACTCTTTCACCATTCGAAAGCTACAAAATCCACGAGTGACATAGGCTTTGTTTCATCCAAATCGGTATAGTAGAAGCCAAATTACGCAGGCGAAGCTTCGTGAAACTGCCAGTTTTTTATGTATCTATCTATAGCTGCTTTATATATATATTGCCTCTGTGGTCTTGCGGCCCGGCGTCGGACTTGACTTCTTAAGGTTCCGAGATAGAACCCCTGGTCGGGCAACAGTAAAATTAGAAACTGTATATTTTCAATTTTCTGATAAATAGAACGTTGCCCGGGATTGGATATGTGCCCGGTTGGCGATAGCCTTGCTACTTATCACATTGTGGGACTTATGCCCGATTTCACCAAGAGCCCCTATATGTAGGGGACCTTTTAACGTGTTTCAGGGGACGGTTTTATATTGAAACAGTCCCGTAAGTAACGTTAAAAGGTCCCCTAAAGTATAGGGGCTCTTGGTGAAATCGGGCATTAGTGTCTTCCGCTAGTCGTGGTTGGTTGTGCCTCTGCCTACCTGTTCATGGATCAAATCTCCATTTCGCCTAGCCATCACATCACTCGTGAATAGATGGATTAATTTTGCTGATTCTTATTTTTTTGGTTATTGACAGGAGAAGGTATTATTAAGCGTAAAACCGAGAAAGTTTAAAGGAAAAAGCGAAAAACATTTTTTTTACAAACTGTTAATAGTTGTTAATGTCAAGCGATACGAAGTTCGTTAGGTCGGCTAGTTTACGACTATTAAAGTTTTAACCGCTTAGTTGGTCGCAGCTTATATACCTTATGTCAAGGACCAACTTTGTCGCCCGGGTGCAACTCCCGTAGACAAAGACTAGTAGACCTATTTTTTCTTCCTGAAAATCTAGAGCTCCGTATGTCTAGGTCTGTTGCGTTTATTAAAGTTATTCCGACATCATCAGCCGGATGACGTCCACTGCTGGACATAGACCTCCTCGAAATAGCGCCACAAGTCACGGTCACCAGTCGCTTGTATCCAGCGACTCCCCGCGACTTTGACTAGATCATCAGCCCACCAGGTGGGAGGTCATCCAACACTACGTCCTCCGGTGCAGGGCCGACATTAGAGAACCTTTCTTCCCCCAGCGGTTTTCAGTTCTGCGAGCAATGTGTGGCCTGCACATTGCCACTTCAGCTTATTGAGTTTCTAAACTATGTCGGTTACTCTCGTTCTCTTGCGCATCACCGAATTACAGATAATATCTCGCAGAGAAATACCGAGCATAGCTCTCTCCAAAGCACACTGAGCGATTCTGAGCTTATTTAAGAGGCCAACACTTAACGGCAAGTCTCAGTTCTATATGTCACCACCGGTAACATAATTCTCACATATGTATAAGTTTTTCATATACAAGTCAACGATATGACTAATACCTATTACAAAATTATATTTGCTACTCTGGGGTTATATCAATTTGTATAATTGGTATATTTTTTTTCTAGTTCCCCTATCTTTGATCATAGGTCTTTTCTTATCTATCTACATTTTCATACAAGTTCTATCTATTATGCTTCTCGCACTTTTATGCTTCATACCTTTTCTTTCTTTCACTCTGTCTTACGCTCATATTATGGCTGGGATGCCCATCTACTCTAATTTGCTAATTCTTTATTTAAGTAACACAGGGAAATAATTTTATACTCTATCTGCTATCATTTGTAATTATTCTTCTCTTCTCCTGGTTTTCTTTATTTACAATTATTTTTGGGTTGGTTTTCTTACAACTAATATAATACATATCTATCTTACTCTTTAACATACTTAATCTTTACAACACTTTTTTATTACATCAATTTTCTTTTATTTTACAGTTTATACAGTTTCTATTTTTGTACATCAACTTCGCTGGTACAATATATAGTTTATATATTGTTCAGTATAATTGGTATTGGGATATTGATTTACTTGTCTATTATCATATCAGCTTAGCATGCTCACGTGCTACTAATTATTTATAATAAGCAACAAGATAAGGAGATAACAAGATAATAAGTTTAGATAAGCGGATAAGTTGGCGATAAGTTACCTATCACATTGTGTGAGTCATTTTTTCCATGTGTTGGTTGGATTTATGTATATATGTGTATGTATTATAGACCGCTTGTCGTTCTATCGGTAGCTCTTAAGAGGCAAGCAAAGATAAAACGGGGCACCCCCAACAGGACCACTTATAGTATGGATTATATGGATATATAACTTATAGTATGGATCCACCGCTTTTATCATTCTTGCGTGCTATACTGACAATATCGTGATCTGGTCCTTAGGGTAGGATAGCTTTTAAACTTTATAATTTGTTTTACACCCTCGGCAAAAACTACGCACCTACAACATTTATGGTGTATGGGCTGCGGTTACCTCTTACCATTAGGGGATCTGAGTTCCTGTTCACTGTTTTTTGCCATAAAAAACTTCTGGCTCTTTACGGGTCCTTTGCTTGCCCTGTCAGGTGTATGGTCACTTTTTTTTAAATTTTAAATTTCGATGAGTTTTAGTCTTTAATCTATGGATATAGTCTATGCTCATATTTCACCTATTCTCTCTAATGTGGGCGTTTATTGCGTAAGGTGTCGGGTTCGAGTCTTAGGTCAGGCAAGTAAAAATGATTATTTTTAATTTCTAATAAAAACAACGTTGTTGGAATTGAATAAGTTTCTGGTTACCTATCGTTTGCTCACTGCCAAGAGAGTGCTGTTCAGCAACTTTCTCAGGTAGGTATCCATCAGCTTACCTATAAATCTTGTCACCATAATGAAACTTTCGTGTCCCGCTCCGGAGGATAGGGTTGACAGTAGACTTGCACAATGGACTCAACATCTCGACCAAAGGACAGCGACGCATCTATAACATCAAGGTGTCTATAGGCCATTGTTTTTCACTATGAGGAACGCCGTATGCTTATTCGCTTATCCCATTAAAATGTGTGGTACTAAACACCTACGGCTAATCGGGGATACCCTGGTAGTACCTCTATCTACATCTTCGGAAAAACGGATGAGGAGATCTCGAGCTCGATTCCCGGGTCGGTCAAATAAATTAGTTAAAAAAAAATGTGTTTTCAATTTCATAACAAAACACAACATTGCTTGGAATTGGATATATTATTATAACCAATTTTATTTTATTACATTATGTCCAATGTCAAGCAATGTTGTGTCTTATTATGAAATTGAAAACACATTTTCTTTTATTTGCCCGATCCGGGAATTGAACTCGAGAAGCATGTGCAAGCATGTGTGTGTAAAAGCACACACACACACACACAAACACACACATACATAAACAAACACACCTAAATGTTCATACACATACTAGCACGCATGATTGCATGCAAAATGCACATGTTATAAATTTCAATCAAGATTAATAATAAGTAATTAATATATTTTTAAAAACGTAATAAAATTGTTATTACCTGGTGTGTACCTTAATATCTACATTAAGCTATGACATAAAGATTTTAGATTTTTGAAAAAAAAAGTTCAAAACCAGACTGCTAGACCAGAGTTTATCATAATATAAACCAAAGTCGCTTTCTCTGTCTTTTGTGCTTAAATCTTTAAAACTACGCAACGGGTATGTCAGGTGGGCCATAGTTTTACCTCAAATCATATTGTGTCTTTCATAGATTTAATTCTAAATCTATGGTGTCTTTAGTGGATATCCTGGTTGTACCTCTGCACACCTTTTCGCGGATACGGGCGTGAAAAAACTTTACAATTGCTTAATTACGTTAAAAGATAATTACAAGTACAAAATTTATAACTGCAACTAGTAGTACTGCGCAAAAATATGCAAACGACGTGTCTCCAGGAAGAGTTATGGACGGGCCTTGAATAATAATCTAGCAATTACAAAACATAATGACGGGATCACTTGAACGAGGCTACTTTAACGGAGTAATATTATTTTTATTGACTTACCCTGCAGTAATTACCAAATTAATATAAACTGTTTACTCGCTACCGTTGGCGTAGAATACATATATACGTATGTTCACACCAAGTTCATTACGTGGTAGATAGAGAGTATCGAGTGGCAAACCTGACCTGCCTGGCTTTTTTTTCATTACCCTTTTTACACAAACACGCCGGTTTTGGAAACTTAAAACCACGTGGTGTTGAAGAATTTATAAACACTTTAAATATTTATATGGAATTTATCTTACTCTCATACACTTTATTTTTCTATAATATTGGAGAGCAAAGAAGCAGACGAATTTTCTGATGTAAAAAAATTGACACAAGGGTGGTAATGTTGCGTTGCCAACATGATACCGGGATTTATTGTTAAGAGCAAAAGAAAGTTTATCCTACGAATTATCCTACGAATCGGAAGATATTAACAGCAAGTGTTGACGTTATGGCGGCAGGCAGGGACCGTTTGGATAAGGCGCGTTTGGGCAACTGCCCAGGGCGGTAAGTTGTAAAGGGGCGTCAGATCCCGTCCGCTATATATTATTTACCTTTTAGTATGGTTTTGAACAGCATGTAGGACGCCGTATTAATTACGCCCAGGGCGCTGCTATAACTAAAACCGACAAACAGGAATACGTAATGCAGTGTTAAGAATCCGGGCAAGTCGCTGCGAAACTCTACCATCTTCTTAGTTTACGGTGTACTCAGAAAAATAGTACGATGTAACGAGAGCGAAGGTACTTACTCTCTCTAAGTACTTACTAGTCAAATTTTGTTTTAGTCTGCTTCGAACGGAATCGTAAGAAAGTTTTTTTTCATTCTAAAGAAAATCGTTGTTATGCTCTGGGTATTAATATTTAGTATTCAGGATCCGTTCATAACTCTTCCAGTCAAACCCTAGTCGTTTGCCTATTCTCGCAGTGCCTCCTTGAATTAGACATTAATAATTCAAATATTTAAAAAAAATACAAAACTAGTAATCAATTATTTCCACTGTATAGTTTATTTAAATAATATTAAGATTTTGTTACAAATTATGTACCGATACTTGGAAATGTATAATAATGCAAAGTAAATGTTGTTAAGTGGGTACCGCTGACAAGACAAGCACTAACAGGTTTTATTCATAAACATTGTTTTATTTTTAATTTAAATAATCTTTTAAAAAAACATTCATAAACAAAATTTTAAGTTTATCACCGTTAAAATACGATCTTAAATAGCTGTCACTTTAAACAACCTTAGACCCTGGTTTAAAACCTTAATTAACAAGATGGCTGACCAAATTTCAAACAGCTGACGTTGAGTGCGATGACAAAATACAACGAATAGCTATTTAATTTAGCTCATTTGTGTATTCTTGTGAATTTGAACATTTTAAAATTATAGTAACTTAAGTTTAAAAATAATTCAATAGTTTGTAATTTAAAAAAAGACGGGTTGCACTCCGGGAGTGCCGGCAGAAGTGAAAACTTGAATATTAACGTTGTGCATTTTTGATATTTTGGAATGGTTAGAGAATAATTATGCACGAATTTCTTTAATTATCAATGTAAAAGTGCTTTCATATATGTAGTAGAATACAATATTCATTTATTGTGCTATCGTATACAAAAATGACAACGCAAACATTCACGCAAGCGCCCTGTGCCGTCATACGAATTTGCGATCAGGTCACGTGTCCTGACGCGAGTTTAGAAGTTTTTACCCATTCCAAAAAAAATGCGCAACGCCGCTAAAGAAGTTTACACTTTAAAAATGGAAATTGATAAGATAAATAAAATACAAGATACATTAAATTTTAAAACATCTATATATATAAAAGAAAGTGGTGTTAGTTACACTATTTATAACTCAAGAACGGCTGAACCGATTAGGCTGCAAATTGGTGAGGAGGTAGCTTAGAACCAGGGGAAGGACATAGGATACTTTTTGTTCTGTTCAATTGTGAGGAAACTGGGAAAAACAACATTTTAATTTTTTCCAAACAAACTGAATGGGCGGAATGAAGTTCGCGGGAACAGCTAGTATAGTCATAAAACTCAAACATATATACATAACTCTATACAGATCGAATTTATTTTGTTAAGAATTTATTACATGAAAACGGCAGTTAAAGTCTTGCCAAAATTTTATTGTTTCACCAATAAAACAATGGTTTACGCTAACATGGGTCAAATTGTTATGCCAATAATAACAGCGAACAAGAGCGACACAAAATATATTGTAACTATTTTTTACCGGTGGTTTAAGTATTTTAAGTATTTTAATACCTTCAAAAATATGTGTACAAAGTTTCATGACCGGTCATCATAAAAAAAGAGTATCATCGCACCCATATTCCGAAAGAGGTAGGCAGAGACACAATCAAGGCATCCATGACTAGCTAAATTCACTAAGTCCCACAGTGTAATAGATGATCTTTCTAATATACCCAACTCTCGCTTCCATACAGTAACGTTGGGATAAACACAGAATTATGCAAAGCGAGTCTAGCTTTTTGACTCAAAACCTCGCTTTGGAATAGCTTACCCAACGCTCCATTCATACTGTTTCCTGCACTCACTCTCCTCTCTACATCCGCGGTGTACTGTCCATCCCTGCTAAAAGCACGACCAAGATATACAATTTCATTCACTTGTTCCAGCACTACATCATCAACCAAAACTCTTACATCCGTTCTGGCTACATCTCTTTCAAACTCTATTATTTTGGTTTTCATCGCATTTAAATATAAACCTCTTTCTTTACAATCTCCTTCCATAACTGTGACCAGTGTTTGCAGCTCAGATGGTGTAGAGCCCAAAAGTAAAGCATTATCTGCATACGTATTTTACGATTAAATTTTACTTGGAATATAAATAATGAAATTGTTTCACAGAAATTGCTTTTTAGATTGCTTTTGCTCGGGCTAAATTCTCGCTAACTTGATATGTTCCTTCCATAGTTAATAAAAATATTTTGTAATCCCTGATGAGCTCTTTCACAGAAATTCTAGTTCCGCGAAACTTCCGTAACCGCCGGTTCAGACAATGTTTACATAAAAACCGTATCTCTTGTAATGTTATTGCATTTTGTTGTTGAAACGACAATCATACTACAAAATTCAATCACATAAATTGCATTGCCATTCATTTTAGGCTAAATTTCAATACGCAATCGAAGTAAAAATCCGTAAAATCATGTCAATTTTATGGTCAAAGAAATTTCTTTTTTATGGTGTTGAAAGGCAAAGAAGCAGATGATGACAAGAAATTTACGCAGCCTAACCAATAGTGATAATGCTGCGTTGCCGACCTGAGGCCGGGGTGTTTGGCTTCGAGCAAAAGCAAGTTTACTGTTTACCTTACAAAATAAGCAAAATTGGTTAATATAGGGTTACATCTAAGGCTCAGCTAATTTTGAGTGTCGGTCCGGCATCGATGTCACTTTCAATTAATGAAAAAACTAAAAAAACAATTTATATTTTTTATCCTTTTTCAATGTATGTTAATAAGGGTAATTATTTCAATTTGGCAATATTTTTTAAAAAGCATTACCATTCCAAGGCTTTACATTAAAATTTGGCTGACCCTTTCAAAGTAGCCCTGTATAGTTAAAAGTTCTGAAATTACAGACAAAAAAACAAAAGCGATTTTAAAATCCTCTTACATAAACATGAATAACCTACCTACCTACAACACAAAATCACTGTTAGTAATTATAGTATTTGTCGTAGGCCCTTGGTAAAATGCAATTAATTCGACTATGTAGCGTACACTGAATGTAAAAATGTACCTACACCTGTTTTAAATAATAATTCTGTTAGAAACTTAAATACCAAATATAACGACTTTGTGTATTGACGAATTTCCAATAGTTAAAATCACGATAAGTCTAGTTTTTATGAATGAATGAAGGAATACACTTTATTATTCACCAAACTTTAAAATAATATACACTCTTTTACTTATAATATTTTATATAGGTGCACAAAGGCGGTCTTATCGCTTCTGAGCAATCTTTGCCATACACCTTTTAATAATAATGGTCAACGTTCAAAATTGAATTGTACTACTTTACTGGCGGTTTTGTATACACGTCAAAAATACTTATTGAACTTGTCTAGTTATACATAATGCACTACCCTCATGACAATCAAGAATATGATACTTAGTGACAAATAGTCCTGCAGTAATTTCGTATAGTTTGTCCCCAAAACTTCAAGTGCTAAACTATCCTCCTAAATATAGTTAAGGTTTTTCACAGTAGCCATATTCCCTTTTAGCATTTAAAACGTTGAGTAATATTAGTCTCAATTCTATGCATAATTGATAGTGACAGTGACGCAGACATCGAGGGACTATATAACTAACAGAATGGAGGATGAAACTGGAGTGGGATTTAGAAATATACTACTATTATCAATAAAATCTTTAAAAACAGTAGTGCATTTTAAGACTTCTATTAAATATCACTCGTGATATGCTTTAATATTTATATATCAGGCTAATTTATGTTTTAGACTAATTTTTTTATCACTAATTATAATTATAATTTTATAACTAATTATTTTATATACCATCTCTGTATGACAGCGAAAAAGTATTTTAAACTGATGAACCAAGTTTTTGCGAAACCTTTCTAGGCTAAATTAAAAAATGAGGTAGATTAAAATAAAAAATGATCCATAGTTAAAAGCTAGTCAGAGTTAGATACTTAATCCGGAAATGTGCAAATGGTCCTAAGAGTGATTTGAATGTGATTTTATTGAAAATATGCATGACGATCCAATTCTTCGGGTTATATTAGATATTTTGAGCGTAGTAAAACTGCAAAAGCTGACTTAAATTTCGGTATATGATAATACTATTTTTTGAAAGATAGCTTATGATTCCAAGATGGTACCCTATGAATTTTAAGAAAAACTGGCGATATAATACGTTATTAAATGTAACTCAAAAACCGCAAGGAAAATCGTGATAAAATTTACAAAGGACAACTTCAGAATCATGACCATCTTCCCAAAAAAGAATTATCAAAATCTGTTTTCTATTAGCCGAGTAATCTCGTAACAAACTCTACAAAATGTACCTTTTTTCGACCTCTTGTTTTATTTGGTTGGAAACCGATAGTTTGTCATTATTGATGCTGGTATTGAGTTGCCAACATTTTTGCCACTTTTTGCAACATTTTCCTACAATACTACTATACTTATACTATACTTGAATAACAGTAGCTGAGATACGGTCCCATTAAAGTCTTTTCATCTATGGTTTTTATGGAAGAGAAGTCGTAACATTTATTGAGAATCCAAAGTAAACCCAATTAGTAACAATATTCCTGGAGATTCCTATCTTGAAACTAAATTCTATATCGCTTGTTATTTAGTGTTAGCTTGAAGTTGTTGACAAACAAGTTTATCAAGATGGACTGTATTTTGGAATATCCAACTTTACTCTTACAATTCCGTGAATTGAACTGGATTGGGAATTGCTTAGGAGTTTCTAGCTTCAATTATTGTTCAAGTTTAAGTGTACTAGACTTCGCCCACGACTTAGTTTGCGTTGGAGAAAATTGTATTCTATCTTCAATTGAAAAGATTTCTCGCAAGATTTTGATAAAGCATTTGTTAGGGACTCAGATGAAATTGCTTCAACATTTACGATTGAATTGGTATTTTTTTAAAAGCCCTCATCCTATCCTTATAATATTATAAATGCGAAAGTTTGTATGTTTACTTATTATTGCTTCACGTAAAAACTGCTTAACCATTTTTTATGAGATTTGGCTCAACGCAGAGTAACTTGGATTAACAAATAGGATAGTTTATATCCCGAATGTTATAATCTTAAAAATGTTCCTGTGGGTCCATTAACCACGTGGGCAACGCAGCGGGCAACAGCTAGTGTTACATAAATAATTAACAAGTAATTTTTTAAATTATTTATACGTATGACAGCCTTCACCTACGACTTCGTTAGCGTTACAGTAAATTATATTTTACCTTCAATTAAAAATATGAGATCCCACATGATTTTAATACAATATTTGTACCATACAAATTACATTTGTATGGTCTCAGAAAATGAAACATTATTTATAAGTTTAATTTCAAGTTTAAGCGTAATTAGAGTTCGCCCACGATTTTTGGGATGAATTGAATTGAATTGAAAGAAAAACACGGCGTGTTTATTAAATTTATTCCGGTATCTATTTAAGTATTTATATGTATTAGTATCGTTGACTAACACCCATAACACAAGCATATAATTTGCTTACTTTGGGGTTAGATTGAATTTGTGTGATTTATCCAGGGGTATTTATTATTATTATTTGTTTCGTTTGCGATGGAATAAATTAATAAATTTTACTTGCAATAGAAAATTTACATAATTCCAATATTACAATTGCTAGGGACTGAGATAACGAAAATTGTTAATTATTTATTATGGTTATCATTGTATGTACTAATAGGTGTGGTCTAATACAATACATAAATAAACATTTTGTGGTACATAATTTGGTGGTTATGTCGAACTTTTTGTTTTACTTCAATATTTTTTTTTTATTTCAATACAATCGTCCTTAGTTTTTATATTATGATATAGTATAACGTAATCTATGTAGATGAATACATGGGTCGCTTCTAAAGATCGTGGATGTAATTGTTTCGTCAGCGTTTATGATCCGGATTTAAGGGCACGAGGGCACGTTTACCAAACATTCTGGATTGGGCTGTTTATTATGTTTATTTCGGTATCTGATTACGGTATGCTATTCTATTGGTGTCGTTGACTAAAACCCATAACAAGAATACAATTTGCTTGCTTTGGGATAAGATCAACTTGTGTACCTAATTTCTAAACATAAATTTATTTGATCGTCTCTGTGGTCTGGTTCAACACTAAGTTGACATTAAATTTGAGATTTGATTCCTGGGTCGGACAACTCAAAATAAGCATGTTTTAAAACTAAAACGGAATCAAGCAAGTATCCAGTTGGCGATAAGTTTGTCACGAACGATTGGAATCGAGATTTTTGGATTATTCCCTAACTGTATAACCTCTGCAGGTATGCGAGCATGAAGATCCTTACTTATATTCATTTGATTATTATTACATTACATATTTGTGAAATAACTTTAACTACAGATAGTATTTCACAACAATAATTTCTGTTTGAAGTGAGGAACAAGTTTATCAAGATGTACTATGTTTTGGGAAAACAACTTCCTCTTACAACTTCATCCGTATTTTATATTTCAAACATTTATTATATATATATATATATCTTTTACCACAAGACATTGGCAAATGTACTCAGTGTTAGAAATATGCAATAACCTGACTTGTCAATGGCTAGATTTTTATATTGTTACAAGTTAGGTATTTGCTGAGGAGGGATGATATATATTTAAATTTATTTTTTTATTGACGTAGATACTGCATGGTACTTTTAAGCTGTAAACAATCAGGAGCGACTGACAGCCGCGACTTGCAGTATATCAAGATAATGAAAGTCGGACGGACGTAAGTCGCGGACGTGACCTTGAGTGTTCGGACGCACAGTGGGCTGAAAATCGATCTTCATAGACGTAGCAACTTGAATTCTTGAGGCTTGTTTTTTTATGGATATAAGTATTGTTAGTCTTTACTAAAAGGAAATATCGGAGTATTCCCATTTGAGCACCAATTTTTAGGGCACCTATGCTTTGAGCACCTATGATATTCCCGATTGAGCACCAATCAAAATTTTTTTATGTGGTGCTCAAAAGGGAACAATAGATTAAATTTCATTTCATTCCCGATTGAGCACCTACACTGCGATAGCTTCTAGTGATGGGTAGTATAATAAAAAAATACAATTGACTGTCGTCATATTTTAATAAAAACAAACGTAATTAACGTAAAAGCTTACTTTAATAAATTAATCTGAAACAATAAAACTTTACTAGTATAATATACATAATGTAAGTGTTATTAAGAAATATTATTAAAAATAAACAATAACTGCCTTATTAATAAACATGACGTAAATTACTCTAAGGTGCAACCTGGTATTATGGTGTTTGTCTCAATGTGATATTATATCATATGTATATTTCATAACCGTGCGAAGTATCTCTAGTCAGTAATAAATTAAATTCTAGGAATGATGACTATGACTACTAAGCCATTTCAAATTGACGCTTTTCAAACTAGTTTTGATTAAGCCATAGCTTTACAAATGAACGCTTTCAGACTAGTATATATTATTGTAAGTTGAATACCAGAACGACGTCGCATGATTTAATACAATTAAAGCCCTTAAATACACACTCATGACTACAAATCAAATTATATTTCGTGTTTGGGTAAATACAGAAGGAATTAAGTAAATACGGAACGAATTGCGGTTTGTAATGTTTGAATCCTTCTGTAATCTCTTTATTTAATGCCTTATAAAGTTAAGTGTTTGAATATACACATGTTACGAAATTGTAAAAGAGTCTGTATACCTAATGCAATTATTGTAAAAAGATATTTGGAAAAATAATTTTATGACGCTTTACAAACCAAACCCTTCCTTTTGATTTTTTCACACTATCGAATCGATGTCATGTTCTCGAGTTTATCTGTGAGATTTGCTTCACGAAAATTTTGAACCTATTTAGATCTAGCCTCAGGAGTGAAGATGCGTCAAGAGAAAAGATGCCTCAAAAGCGAAGATGTTTCTAAGGCAAAAATGCCCCAAAAGCGAAGTTACCTCGAAAGTGAAGATCGAAGATGTCCTAAAAGCAAGAATACCTAACGAGTGGAGATAAGGTACTTGTGCCTAAGATAGCCCAGTTCTTAAGTTGGCCCTTTTTTAAATTTTCAAGTATGTTTTTTAGTTTCTAAGAGTTTTAATTACTATCTACGGAACATGGTAGTAACTTAAACTCTTTCAAACTTTAAAAAATACAAAATTTTGATAATGGGCCATCTTAGGAACTGAGATATATTAGGCTTAAATGGGTCGGGCGTGGATTGCCGAAATCTCAAAAAGTCGAGTTATCTAAATCGTCTAAATCGCAATTTGTCTGATTATCTTAATTACCTGTATCTCACTTTGTACACATCGCAAATCGTCTTAGTCGCAAAATGTCTAAATTTTTCAAATAGGCATGGATCGGGATAATTACACAATTTGATTCGTATTACGACTTTTTAAGTGTTGCAAAAATGAATAACAACAAAAACATACATGCGATAACTTTTAATTACTAAAATTATAAAAACTTCTAATCAATAAATACTTCAATTTTATTTCTTAATTTATTATATTTAATTTTTATTATATTTTTAATAAAGTCAACTATGTTTACATTTCCTTCACTTAAGCTATTGAGTTCATTTCGAGACTTCGGCAATCCACGCCCGACCCGCTTAAATACCTTACTTTTAAAACGTCTCAATAGTGAAGTTGACATAACTTAGATACACCAAGAGCTAAGACGATAAAGTTATATACATATTCATATTCGTATTATAATATATTTTAAAGTATATTCGTCTGTCTGTCTGCATGTTCAGGCATCACGTGAAAACTAACGGTTCGATTTCGATGAAACTTGGTATAATTAAACCTTATTATCCTGGGCATAAAATGGGACACTTTTTATTCTGTAAAAATACGCAGAAAAAAAATCTTAATTTTTCAGTTTTATCACGCGAAGACCGACATTCGCGCGGACGGAATCTAGTAATGAAATAATATTAATAGCACTTGCCTAAAGACATGGGAGTGACCCTGCCATGATGAACAAAAGGAAGTGCGAGGGCACCAACTACATTTTCTCGAAGCATTTTGTCTTGTTGTAGAGATATCATAACTTGGGTTTTATTACGGATTAAAACAATTTGCAGAATATGATATCTGCATTAATATGATAACTTACTTAATTTATATCTTGATTAAAATTAATCTACTTCGATTTCTTCACTGACTCATGTTTAAAGCTGGTGAGGCACTTCCTGAAGTCCTTGAAAACTGCAATTGGGAAACTAAGCTAACACAAACAACTTTGCTCTTCGTGATACCTGATAACTTTTTTACACGGAGCCATATAGCTGCATCTTGGAAACATTTTACCTGCAAATGTTTTTATGAATAATTACGAAACTCATGATGGTAGAGTGCTTTGCATCAACTTGCCCGGATTTACCTATTCCTACCGCCATAATGACTTTATCAGTTTTTTTTTATGAAAATGGAAGGCAAACAAGCAGACGGATTTCCTGATGGTAAGAAACTCACTTCGCCTAGAGACACCAAAGGTGGTAATGGTGCGTTGCCAACCGTCGAGCCTCGAGAAAACCGTACCGGCTTCCTTACCCTCCAAACCGGAACACGTCACGACGTTATGGTGGCAGGAATAGGTAAGGCGGTGGTACCAATACCCGGAGTCGCTGCGAAACTCTTCCACCTAGTGGTAGTACATATCTCGCCGGGAGGGTAGAGTAGGCGATAGACGGGGACAATAGGCCTGAATCCTGACCACAGGACAGCGACGCATTTGTAACGTCTATGGTGTCTGTCTATAAGAAAAAAGAAAAAAAAACATTTAAAGAATATGAGTGATATAAAGATGTTTAAAAATTATTTAGGCATTCCAACATATTCTACCAAGTTGTGGTGTGCAAAAATTTTAACGCTATCTACCGAAAACTAAATATAACCTAGCCAGACAGGAGAAGAAACGGCCAAACCCGGCAACACGGACTATAGCCTATCTGCCTTCTCCTACCACCATTTTCAAATCTAGCCAGACAGGAGAAGAAACGGCGAAACACATTTCTTGGAAACCAACATTTCTGCAGTAAATTAAATATCAATAAATTAATCATATTAGAAATACTTTACTATTTATTCTTATCTGCAAGAAAATCTTTGATAATATAATATGTTTTTACTAAGCTACATAGGTATAAATATCCAACCTTTTAATTTGAATTAAGCCCCGGTTCTTATATTTAAGAAACATGTCGTTTTGTTTACGAAAAGTTTGTTTTTCTAAATCTAATTACATTCGTTCATTTTCGATTGTTAACTCCAAACATTTAGTATAAATAGTTATACATTTAGTATAACTATGCGCAAACTATTGCTTTTAGGAAAGTTACCAACGGTTATACTTAGGAGTTACGTACGTATCGTACCGGGATTAAAATCAATAATTACTGTCTGCGATTTGATCGAGCAATTTACAAAAGTTTTTGGTAGTTTTGAAATTAATTCCGAACATGGATTAGATTATGACTTGAGATTTTTTTTAAGTAGACATGTAATTAAACAATTTTCGCCCTGTTTTCTGTTAATTGTATCTTTACTCTTTTTTTCTGTTCTTTGTATCTTTATTCATTTTTCTGCTCTTTGTATTTTTATTCAATGTATTATATTTTTCTTTATTCATTTTGCTGTTCTTGGTGTCTTGATAATTTTTATGTCTTTGTATCTTTATTTAATTCGTTCTATTTTCTTTATTGTTTTTTCTGTAATATCTTTACTCTGTTTACGTCATAACTTGAAAGGTGTTAAACCGATTTTATTTATCATCGCTAACTGTGGTTGCAATTAGGAAAGTATGATTATCCGTATTTTAAATGTTTTGGTATATTACCAGTATTACATTTGTCATTATTGTCATACGATCCAATTGGAATACAACCTTTTCTCGTTTTTACACCAACTTACTTTCAATCCCACTCTTTCTTTCATGTCGCTGTTGCGAAAGCTATCTATGATTTCAGCATTACAAATATCATCAACATCTAGAATGTAATATAAGCGATAGTACAACAAATTTGTATCTCACAAATATCATGTGACGATAATGTGTCGTCAGTTGTTGCGCAAATATTACTGGAAGCGGGTGATACGACACTTGCCGTCTTATTAATAAACGTGGACTAACGTAGGTGTAAAATTAAGTTTATATTATAGTCTGTATCACAGTGTAATAAAGACTATAATACCAGGTATATAATAATAGGTATACCATAGCGTAATTTACGCCATGTTTGTTAGTAAGACGGTTAGAGTATTATATTCGAGTATGTGTTATTTTGTGAGTAACCGTACCAAACTAATTAGGAATTCGTTGGTATTATGTTTTTTGCCGTGTTGGTCTGGGCTTCATTGCAGAATAGACCATCTGCCTTCCTCTGCCAGGCAGCTTGTAAAAGGTGAGCATAGGCTTGCCGTCACTATCACCGTAACATTTGATTAGGTGGTAGAGTTTCGCACCGACTCACCGGGATTGGTACCACCGCCTTACCTATTCCTGTCGCCATAACGTCAGCGCTTGCCGTTAACGTGTTCCGGTTCATAGGATAAGGTAGGTGGTAAAATTACTTTGGCTTGAGGCCCAACATCCTGGCCTAATGTTGGTAGCATACCATTACCTTTACCATGTACCATTAAGATATCCGTCTGCTTGATTGCCTTCCAATACCATAAAAAATAAGAATTACTATTTTTTACCGTAGGGACGTGATGACCCCACTAGCCACCTATTCCTAATACAATAACTACTGTTTTTTTATAATATTACTAGCTGACCCAGTAAACTTCGTATCGCTTGACATAAATGCTTCGACAGTAGCACAGTCTGTCGGATCCAATGTGAAGCATTCCAAAATCAACAACGACTTATTATTAAAAAATTAATTAAAAAAACATTTTCCAGGAGACCAAATTGTGAATCTAAACCATTCTCGAATTCCCTTGAACACGCACAAAAACTTTCATCAACATCGGTCCAGCCGTCTAGAAGGAGTTCAGTGACATACACACTCACAGAAGAATTATATATATAAAGATTATTTGCTAAGAGATGGAGTCCACCACTCGTCATAGTCGTTTTGCGATTTAAGGAGTAGAGAAGCCGATCGTGAAGTTCTTTAATATTAGGGGTATTTAAACCCTTTAGGTTGACACATTGTAAAAAATTGGTTCTAAAATTGGGACTTATGATCTACGGATCTCGACATAGATGAGGTATTTAGGGACACGGGCATATAGATTTATAACTTACTAATAACCATCAATTTCCCCATTATTGACCAGATTTGCTGAGTAGAAGAGACCACCTGCCACTTTATCTGGCAGCTCGTAGGAGGGAACACTAGTTAAAATATAGTGTTGACCTAAGAAGACTGCTGGTTATATTGTGCTCTGCAACGTCTTGCCTGTAGATCTGAACTAGAGATCAGCAGCCTTACATATTCCTGCCTGTATAATGACTCTGTCATATTTTGATCTGGAAGGTAGGGTAGCCAGTAGACACATTAGGTCTAACATCCCGGCGACAAGTATAATAAAGATTTACAAATATGGTAAAAATGTTAATTTAAATTATAAATTAATACTTTTCGTATAAAACATATCTGTTTTTTTATTAAATGTCAAAAATAATCTAATTCAAAAATATACTATTTGGTCACTTGAATAATTAATCCTATAATGGTAAATAAAAGAAAAAAATATTACCAAAAAAAAATAAAGAAAATCTCTATTTCCAAAAAAATTTTAAGGGATCAAAAGGTTTACAATATTAGTAACTTTTTTTATCATTGAATAGTCGGCGGAAGTTCTCGTAAATCTATTGGAATTTTATTATGAATTATTTGAATGACCTATTTTTATTTAATAAATACAACGATATTTTATGCATGTTTCATTTTTTAGTTTACCACAAATGATAACTTCTGTATTGTCTGAAAAAAACCTAGGGCTACAGGAAAATCCCTAGTTTTATCCGATTTTATATAGGATAATAAAACTCGATACAATTAAATAAAGAAACATTATTGGTAAGCCATCACAAATGTAATACGATTGCTAATTTCATTACTTGAAGCTTTGTCCGTATTCCGCTCAACCCATTAGCCACAATCCGCATCGCTTGACGCAATTAACCACTGTGGATGTAATTTTAATCCATGGGTGATTTGTGTAGTCGCCTTTATTAGATTAGAAATAAGAAAATTATAAAAAAACAATGTTCGATTTTTTAATTTGAATGTTGATTGAAGGATTTACTTTTATTTAAGAGCCGAATATGGATTTAATGAATGTTAGAAATGTACTTCGTCTATCTTTAACAAATCGGCGCTAGTTTTGTCGCCCACCCACTTATTTCGTTTTAAGTTATCGATATATTCAACGATAAATTTAATAGCACATTACTATCAGCTTTGAAACAAAATATGACTGTTAAGACATTACTTTAAACTTTGCGATAATGAGCGTAGACAAAAATATCGTTATCTCTTTTGGCATACATAATATCAGCATTTGTTAAAAAGAGATAAATAGATGGTGTATAGTTAAACGTCGATTCCAAAGGTATTTATATAACTAAATTTGATTTGACATTATTGCACTTCTTTTTATATTCCTATTGCGAAAACGAAAATGTTAATGATGTAGCCGTTTTCATAACAAGCATTCGTTTCCCGTCAGTGGCTATCTGTTCATACACATTAGTGCAGTTACCGAGTATTGGATAAATCCATGTCTCAATATTCGTCGAAGTTCATTTCATAAATAGGTTTGATACTTCGTAACTACATATTATGTTGTGAATATAAGATCGCCTCATTAGTCGAAGGGCTAACGTACACGCTTAAGTCCACCAAACAATCGCGAGGGACGGGTTCGATTCACGATTAGGCAGGAATTTGTGTAATGAACACTTAGATGTCTGCATTTCCAAGTATTTATTTAGGTATTTCTAATTATTAGTAAAGTTAACTAACACCCCATAACACAAACATATAATTTGCTTGCTTTGGGGTTAGATTTAATTTCTAAAACTCGTCTATGAATATTTATTTTTTTAATTTTGCGAAAAACAGCAGTAAGCTTAATTAATGTTTCATCAGCAAATCCAAACAAATCTATGGATTTACCACATTTATTGGTAATCAACCGTACGAGATTTGTGTGGATCGCAAGTTTACAAGTTTTCCTGTAATCGTGCTCATCCTGTATTCGTGTTCTGGTCGCGGAGGTGGGCGATGGGAACGTCAGTTAGGCTTGTCACATTCTGTGTCGTTTGAAGGATTATTTGCCACAACAGTAATACTGCTTACGCGGAATTAGCAAAATAAAGGCTTATTTTACATCTGATAAAATGGATTTCTGCAAAGTAACGCCTGATTCAATGAAATAAGTTTTCAAAATCCATATCCCTAAAAGAATTCTGAACGTAGAAATGGACTTAGCGCCAGAAATAGACCAAAATGATCGGTATTAATAAATGTCGACGAACTTTGTTCAAATCGGTCTAATTTGAAATGGAAGCAACTCGTTAAACATTTAGGGATTAGTCTTTAAATTTAATGCATGAGTGTTAAATATAACATCAGGAGACTGTCCCAAATGTAATAATATTAGTAATTTTACTGCCTGAAGCTTTGTACGTATTGCGCCCAATCCATTAACCGGAATCCGCATCGCTTAACGCGATTAACCACTCAGGATGTAATTTAAATCTACGGATTACAGCTGCAACGTTCTAACTCCAACTGGTGATACGTAAGCAAAACTAATATTAGATTTTGAAACTCGAATGTTTTAATTATATTTTTTTTATTTAGAAAAAAGTAAACGTCTTCATTTGAATGACGAAGATGGTTTTGTAAAAATCAATCTACCTGTAAACACTTACATGTGTCTTTTATATACTTATATGTATTATTTTCTTTGAATATTGTTTGAATTTTCCTCGTGTTGGTGCGGATCCGTTAAGTAGATTAGACCATCTGCCATGCAGCTCGTAATACTCAAGCACAGGTTAAAATATCTGCATATAAGCAATTATTCCACTGGTAGTAGAGTGCTATACATCAACTTGTCCGGGTAGGAAACCACCGCCTTTATTATTTCTGCCACCTTGATGACTCTTGTCATGTTCCAATCTGGAAAGTGGGGTAGCCGGCAGACTTGTACAACAGGTCCACCACCGTGGCCTCACGACAGTAACGCACCTGTAACGTCTATGGTGTCTATAGACCACGGTTGTCTATAAATCACGGTTGTCTCTTACTATCAGGAGAGTTTTGTAATTGCTCGCTACCTCATGCCTTGAAAATGTTATTAATTAATGTTGTTTTCTGTTTAACCCATTAACGTATTAAATTAAATTTGCATTTCTTAACGCTTTACACACTGAATGTAATTTCATTCGCATTTCGTACAGGTATTTTTTTATGTTATCAGATAGCAACAAGCAGGAGGAAAAATACAGCCAATAATTAGCAAACATGTTAATATCTCATGAGCAGGATCTTAGACCATACGTGCAAATCAGATTATTAGCCCCCTCCTACAACATAGAACATGACTATGTTAACAATAATGCTATGGCAGTAACATGTAGGATATGGTAGTCTTATAATAAAACTTCTAATAAAGTATCTTCACGCACATATCCCCGAAGAGGTAGGCAGAGGCACAACTAGAGTACCCACGACTAGCCGAAGACACTAAGTATCACAATGTGATAGGAGGCAAGCCTATCGCCAAGCGGGCACATATCCAATCCCGAGCAACATCTTTTTTTTTTTTTTTGGTTGCCCGACCCGGGATTCGAACCCGGGACCTCATGCAGCCAAGTCCAATAACTGAACCGCTAGACCACAGATAAGGACGGATGTCGTTGCGTTATGAGGTGTGACTAAAGCAACTGTGGTCATCAGTGCAGCCAGGATGTAACCAGCGTTAAGTGCGGTGTCCGTGAATCTACACAACGCTGTGGCTGCGATGTAGTCACGTTGTCGTTGAGACGTGGTTGGTATGACCCATGTTGTTGGTAACGATGAAAATAGTAGTTCGCGTGAATTCTACTGCTTATTTTCAATACAAAATTGCGTCCGACTACATTGTGTGGTTATTGCTGTCGTTAATGTGAAGCATGCCTTAGTGCAATGCGACGAGCGACTTGTTTCTTTGATTCAAAAGTCATTTCACAATTCACTTTTCCTGATTTCAGTAAACATGTCTTAACAATCTTTGCCAAAAGTATCCCTTATTAAGCATAGACTTAACGACAAAAATTGTCAGAAATGTCTAAAGTTAGGTGATACGAGACGGTTTACACCGTATATAACGGTTTACACTTAATGTAGGCGTTATAGTAACGGTTACACTAAATATAGGCGGCGTTGGTCCTGAAAACAAATCTTTAACATTGTTAAGCAAGATTACTCAAACAGACATTCATTATACCATGCTCGGCTTTCCGTATTTAATGTTATTTTAATTTTGTTATTGCTTATATCAACAATATATGTAAAAATCAGTGCCACTTTACGTTGTAATTTATAACTTAAGAACGGGTTCACCTATCCATACCAAATATTTAGGCTTTGTTTTCAAACTATTGAGTAGATGGTTTATGTGAAGTTTGAATGAAATAGGTATAGCGGTTCTTCATTTGTCACATTTTTTGTAACAAATAAATTCAATAAGTGGCGGATTATTTTGTAAATGGGTATTTTCAGTCAAATTGAAACTTTTTTCAGATTTTGCTATTATATCGTAACTTCTTTCAGTTTTTTTTTTTGTTTTGTTGTGTTATGTTAACGGCCGCTAGTTAGTTTATAATTTTAAAAACATTGACATCAAAGTTTATTTCTGAGATACGCAAGCACTATCCTAAAAGTAGGCTTTTTTATTGCTATCATATCATATTTCATTTTTAACAGGCGATACTTACTGTATTAGAAGTTTTTTTATTAGACTACCATTTAATTACGACTGTTAATTGTAATAATAATATACGAATGTAAATAATGAGATTTAAATATTTTTTAATGTATCTAATTTAATAAAAAACAAAACACGAAACGTGTTGGTTCGGGCTCCTTTGCAAATTAGATCATCTGCCTAACCTTACCAGACAGCTTGTAAAAGCCCAGCATAGGCTTACCGTCACTAACACCGTGATATCTGACTAGCTGGTAGAGTTTCGTGCCACTACAACGTTAACTCTTTTGTTTTGCTCGAATCTAACATCACGGCCTCAGGTTGCCAACGCACCATTACCACTTTCGGTTTCTCTAGGTGGCGTGAATTTGACTATCAGGAATGTAGTCTGCTTGTTTGGCTTGCAACATTATAAGAAAATATTTTAAAGCTTTTATATTATTTAATATTCGACGTTTAGAATTATTCTCCAGGTTAATCAATCTGCCTCGCTGCCTAGCAGGTCATAAGAGACGAACATAGGTTATATTACCAACAAGGCCATTGGTGGTAGAGTTGAGTTCAGCAAGTGACCTTTCTTATTACAGTGGCTATAATGGCATTGACGTGTTCTAGTCTGGAAAATGTGAAATCGGTAGACTTGCACAAAAGGCAACCCAGCCGCAGGACAGTGATGCATTTATAATGTCTACAGTGTCTTCAAGCTCTAGATGACTTCTACCATTGATAGAATCTAATTTCATCTCTCGAATCTCTCTCTAATCGAATGTATCTTTCGATAAAATTCATCGTTTTCGTAAATAAGGTAGGAATTGTACTGAATTTGTATCGGTGACCTACTTTCAGTGCGACCTATAATAAGTATAACCTACTCGTTGATCATTCATTTATAAATCCAATCAGCCACACAAACAGGTGCAAGTCTGTAAAATTCAGTATTAGTGAATTATCGCTAACGCAACCAGCATCGTTGGTATTTTCATTGCTTGAAGCTTTGTCCAAATTCCGCTTATTCCATAAATGACAATCCACATCGCTAAATTTGTGGATGTAGTTTTAATCCACAAATTACAACTAGTGTTTTGATCGCTACTGGTCAATATTGGTTGAACTGAGATAAGAATTTTGAGTTAAAATATTTATTGCTATAGGTATAATAGTTTCGGTTTTCTCCGTGTTAGTCCTTTGCAAAATAGACCATCTGCCTTCCAGTGCCAGGCAGCTCGTAAAAGGCGAGCATAGGCTTGCCGTCACTAACACCGTGACATCTGACTACGTGTAAAATTTTGCAGCGACTTACCCAGATAGGTACCACCGCCTTACCTATTCCTGCTGCTATGACGTTATGACGTGTTCCAGTTTGGTGAGTAAGGTAGCTGGTAAACTTTGCTTACGACCTTGCATCCCGGCCTCAGGTTGGCAACGCAATATTACCACCTTTGGTGTCTTTTCTTTAGGCGGCGTGAATTTCTTACAATCAGGAAATCCGTCTGCTTGTTTGCCTTCCAATATCATAATAACCGTGGTATATAGACACCGTAGATGTAATTGATGCGTTAATGTCTTGGGACCGGTTTGTACAAATCTATTATCAGGCTAACCTACTATCAAGATCAGAACATGACGCCATCATTATGGCGGGATAACAAGATAAGGTGGTGGATCTCTTACCGGGTAAGTTGCTGCACAGCACTCTTCTGATCTAGTTAGTAATAATCCATTTAACTTATGTAGCCCATGCCTACCTCTTATGAGCTGCCAGGAACAACAGAAGATAATATATTCTACACAGAGGTCCCAGAGAAATATTTTAAGAGACTAAAATGAAACAAGCAGGGGGATTCCCTGATATCATGATGAATGGTGAAGAAATGTACGTCGTCTATATAGGCTAATGAATGTCAATGTATGTGGAGGAAGCCAGGTTGTGTTGTTAAAAACACGTCATTTGGAACTCGATACTCTCTGTCTACCCCGCAAGTATGTGTATATGTACGTAAGTTAGCCAGCTTAAGGGTCCATGTATGCTAAAATACGTCAGTAGTATAATGTTTTTTTCATACAAAGCAATCATGGATCTTGCTGACAAAAATACACAAGATTAACATGAATATGCTTTATAAGACTAGTGTTTCCAAAACACGAAACATTTCACTTTGCTCGATAGAAAAAAATCAAATAATTAACCCTTTTTTGAAAGCAAAACCCAACTGTCTACTTCAATTATGAAAATATCGACACCAGATTTAACATAAACAAAGATAAGTACTATACCTAAAAGATAAGTGTTTCAGTTTTTATACTTTTTTTCAAATTACTTTTATAGTGTCAAAGATAGTGATTTGTCGCTTAAGACGTCTACTTTAGAGCGTAATATTTCATAGTAATCATGGAACGGGGGAGTGCGGTTGATTGGCTATTCTGGATGACTAAGTATGGGGCCTTAACCGGTTACTCTGCAGTCTGCCTTTCTACCGGAACACAAACAGACGGTGGCAAGTGTAACTTATACTTACATATAATAAGTTATAAACCAAATATAAAAAATATTGACAACTTATAACTATTTATTAATAACAATTATACATATACGTCGCCACTGTGGTCTAGCGGTCCAAATGTTTTACTTGATAGCATAAGGTTTCGGGTTCGATTCTCGGGTCGGGCAACAAAAAGAAAAATTTGGTTTTTCCAATTTTCTTATAAAAAAATGGTGCTCTGGATGGGATATGTACCCGGTTGGCGATAGGCTTGCCACCTGTCACATTGTGGGACTTATTGTCTTCGACTAGTCATAGATACCCTGGTTGTGCCTCTACATCTTCTGGAATATGGGCGTGAAGATACTAAATGATCTGTTAAAAATATTAGTGGCTTAGCTACTCCTATTTTTACAAGGGCAAAATATGATCACGTTTTTCGTTATACCGCTTTAACAAGCAATGATAGCGCAAAACTTATTCCTCTAAATAATCCTCTCAGTATTTCAAAATGTTCTATTACTAGACACATGTGTTTCAGTTTTATATTAGTTTCATGTTGTGTTTAGAATTATAGTGTAATTGAAGTACATTAGTAATTCAACGCACATTATATATACATTCAAGTTTCGATTGCTTTGTAATAGAATGAGTTTGTGGTTGATTAAGGACAAAACCACATGCAATCTATTATAGATGCTTTGATGAACATAAACTGATGAAAATGTAGATATTATTACTTACAATTGCGATTGAATAGATGCAATATACATTTGCTAAAACATATTTCATTTAACATTCGTGTCGTATTTGCTGAGTTTTAAAATAAATTGTATATATTTTTATACTTCCAAAATTTTTTTTGTTTATTAATATATTTAATATTTTTGTCTGATAAAATAACATGAAAAACTGTAAAGGTTTATTTGTGTACGTCGGGCCAGCATAGTATGATTATTATTTACATTTGCATTACATTTTTGGTTTTTAAATACGGACTTATTCATTTTTTTTTCAACAACAGTTTTACGTTTTGCTATACAGTATTATAAGTTTATTATTAAGTTTAAGTTTATGTTAAGTTTATAATAAATAATAAATAAATGTCCCTGGAAAAGTCACACAAATTGAATCTAACCCCAAAGTAAGCAAATTTTATGCTTGTGTTATGGGTGTTAGTCATCGATTGTAATACATAGAAGTACATAAATAGATACCAGAATAAATTTTATAAGCATTTCCCCGTGTTGGTCCGGGCTCCTTTGTAGAATAGACCATCTGCCTTCCTTGCCAGGCAGCTCGTAAAAGGCGAGCAAAGGCTCACCGTCACTAACACCGTGAATTCTGACTAGGTGGTAGAGTTTAGCAGCGACTCGCCCGGATTGGTACCACCGTCTTACCTATTCCCGCCGCCATAACGCCATGACGTGTTCCGGTTCGGAGGGTAAGGTAGCCGGTAAACTTACTTTTGCTCGTGGCCTAACATCCCGGCCCCAGGTTGGCAACGCACCATTACCACCTATGGTGTCTCTAGGCGGCGTGAATTTCTTACCATCAGGAAATCCGTCTGCTTGTTTGCCTTCCACTATCATAAAAAAAAAAACATCCAGACCCGGAAATGCAGACATCTAAATGTTTTTCACACAAATGCCTGCCCCCGTCGGGAATCGAACCCGAGCCTCGTTTGTTGTCGTTCCAGGTTTGTTGGCAATTCACGTAATATTTAGGTATGATAAAGTATAGTATGATGTAGTACTTAGGTATAGTGTAGTGTTAGGGTAAAAAACACACATACACAGACACATGCACACACATCTAAAGCCCAAACATAAGTGTATTTCCGGTAAATTAATCAAAGAGTAAAATGACTTTTTAATCGAGTCGATTTTCTAAACCGCTATAAAATGGCGGAGATGAATATTTTATAGTTTACATGTTTACTTTATTACGAAGAAGACATCTACCAGTTCTTGAAAGTTACCACTTTGTAACTTGTGTACTGATTCAATAATAACTTTCATTATTCTGCATCAACTATTTATGGTTTTAATATTTTAATGTTTTTGATTAGCGTTCCTGCCTAACATCAACTAACTGCGAAGCTCAGGTTCGATTAACGCCAGACACAGGCATTTGTAAGTAACATATTTAAAAGTCTGTGTTCCTTGGTCTGAGTGCGTTTTAAATTTGTTCTGGTATGTGTTTAAGAAGTTAAACATGTTAGATTTTCTAGGACCCATAACACAAGCACATAATTTAGTTACTTCAAGGCTAGGTTCAATTAGTGTAATTTTTATTGTTGTAATTTCAAGAGATATTTATTTATCACTAGCTGTTGCCCGCGGCTTCGCCCGAGTGGTTAAAGGTCCCAAGTTACCCCTTATATTGTGTGTGCCAAATCTCATGAAAATCGGTTCATCACTTTTTAGTAAGGAGTAATAAACAAACATACATACAAACTTAACATTAGTAGGATGTTTGAACATATATTAATTTATTAAAAAAACTTTTACTTTATAAGAAGTTTGAAGTGGTTTTGGAGACCATGAGCATGTAAAGCTTCTGCGTGTTTTTTTATAAAGTCACAGATAGCAACAAATGTCATATGTCAGTGGTGATAATAATGCTGTTCACAAACTAAAATTATTTCAGACGCATGCTATTTTTTTCAAGTGAAACAAAAAAAAAAGAAATAGAACGTTTTAGACATGTCGGATTAGTCCGAACATGTCAAATTGTGATGTTTTTAATTAACGTTTTCCGAGTCATAGATTAAACGTCTGTAAAAATGACGTGTACGGTCTAATTTGGCAGCACTAAAGGTGTTTTGTCTCTTTCTGTTACTTTCGTTGAAAGAAGACAGCGATAACTTAAAATTAGTGTAGTGAGTGCGCCCGAAAATTACCACCAGTGTATTTTAAAGATTAAAATAAAGATTTATTAAGATTTAGGCGCTGTAAAACCACATTTCTTGAATTTCCTAACTAGGACATCCAAATTTTGTATATAAAAATAATTACCTTTTCTCTTTTGTCGAATGCCATCACGCGTGAACGGATGGAACAATTATTGTTAATTATTTTCGTTGCGTTACTGCCAGGAGAAGGTTCATATTGAGAAAAACCAGGAAAATTACAGGGAAAATGAGATAAACAGTACTTCGTTTTTTCCTATCTTGATCGCCTCTGCGGTATAGCGGTCCAGCGTTAGACTTAGCATTTGGAGGTCCATGGGCTGAAACCTAGGTCGGGCAATAAAAAATGAACAAATTTGTATTTAAATTTTCTAATACAACAAACTTTGCTCGAGATTTGATAATATATGCCCGGTTGTTGATAGGCTTACCACCTATCACATTGTGGGACTCAGTGTCTTCGGTTAGTCGTGGGTGCCCTGGTTGTGCCTTTTCCGACCCTTTCGGGGATGTGGACGTGAATATACTCTTTAAATTTTTCCTTTTAGCTAATGGTTTGTAATGTCGGGTGATACGAAGCTAGCAGTGTGCACTACTAAGTATACTATATTTAATTTAATAAAATATTTAATCGTCCCTGTGCTCTAGCGGTTCAGGTGCTGGACTTGACTCCGTGAGGTCCAGGGTTTTAATCCCGGGTCGTGCAACAGAAAGAAAAGTTGGGTTTTCAAACTTTCTTATAAAAAAAATGTTGCTCAGGATTGGATATGTGCCTGGCTTGCCACCTATCACATTGTGGGAATTAGTGTCTTTGGTTAGTCGTGGGTGCCTTGGCTGTGCCCAGGGCTTGAAATACCGGTATTTTTAGGAACCGGTATTAATGACCTTGAAGCAATACCGATACCAAGGCGTTACCTGTACTGTTAGTACCGGTACTGTTGCTTTAAGGGTTCTGATACCGGTACTGTTTCAATAATACCGGTACTAGAAAACATATTACTTATTATTTTTTCTTCAATCGAAGATATCTCTGTTCCTTCATGAGAGATTAAAATAATACTGATACATAAAAAGGAAAATTGGCAACTTCGCACTTGTATTTAACGGGTACCTTTATTGGATACCGGTTTTTATCGGTATTAATACCGGTACCTGTTAGATACCTGTATCGGGGCAGTACCGGTATACGAAGTCCCGGTACCCACTTTGGAACCGGTATCCAGGTATCGAAATGGCAAGAACCGCTAAATACCGGTATAGAACCTGTACTTTTCGTACCGGTTTCAAGCCTTGGTTGTGCCTCTGCCCACTTTTTCGGTGATATGGGCTTGAACATAATTTTTTTAATTTAATAAAACTGCAGAAAACCAATTTTTTTAATGACTTATGTGCTGCCAACCTCGCGGTTTTTACAACTACACCGGGCTTTGTGGACCGAGCAGAGTACTCAGCCCGAAACAACCAACTTTAAATATTTTACTACTATATCACGATTTGCCAATAAGTCTTTTCAATAGTTTTGAGTTATACATAATTCAAGTATTTTTTTGTAAAATTAATGATTAAATTAATAAAATTAATCAATAAAATAATGTATAAATTTTGTCTATATTGACAACATCATTGATAATAAGGTCGTAAATCGATCTACCGCAAGGCTCGGGTTCGATTCCCGACGGGGGCGGGCATTTGTGTGATGATAATTTAGATGTCTGCATTTCTGGATCTGTGTGTTTATAAAATTTATTCTGATATTTATTGAAGTATTTTTCACCTCTGTGGTCTAGCGGTTCAGTTATACATACTGACTTGACTGACTTGACTGCAAGAGGTCCCGTGTTCCGGAACGGCCAACAACAAGATAATTGAGTTTTTCCAATTTTCTAATAAAAAAAAATGTTGCTTGGGATTGGGAATGTGCCCAGTTGACGATAGGCTTGCCACCTATTACACTGTGAGACTTATGTATCACGTAACAAAAAAACATGCAGTCAAATTAAAAACCTTATGTTTTTTTAAGTCATGTAAAAATAACGGTGGCAAACATGTAACCTCCTTTTTGAACCTCCTTTTTCGAGTCGGTTAAAAATATCGTTGTCAAAAATATAACCTATATAACCTCCTTTTTCCAAGTCGGTAAAATCGTTTGCACTCTGTGGTAGTTTATAAAACAATAGTATTTGAATTGCTAGCGCTGGGTGCCAAGTATGGAATAATTCGCTTTTTACGGTCCCGAATTCCGCAGCCAAAAATATCCGGGCCACCTCCTATTTTGTTTAATTAAATTCTTTCTTTATCTTTTTGTACTGGACGTGTTAGAATACAAGTGGTTTAGTCCTTTTGTGTAGAGACATCTTATAAAATAAAGGACTAACAGCCAGTTTTCGAAACGCCATTTTTTTAAGCACTTAGCTGATAAACTAAGCTATATAATGTTTTAGACGGCAGAGGTTTATATGAGGCATTTTTTTATGACATTGGAAGGTAAAGAAGCAGACTGATTTCCTGATGGTAAGAAATTCCCGCCGCCTAGAGACACCAAAAGTGGTAATGACGCACCATTACCACTTACCAACCTGAGGCCGGTATGTTAGACCTTGATCAAAAGTAAGTTTACCGGCTACTTTAACCTCCGAACCGGAACACGTCATGACGTTATGGCGGCAGGAATAGGTAAGGCGGTGGTACCAATCCGGGTGAGTCGCTGCGAAACTCTACCGCCTAGTCAGATGTCACGGTGTTAGTGACGGTAAGCCTTTTGCTCGCCTTTTACGAGCTGCCTGGCAGGAAGGCAGATGATCTATTCTGAGAGCCCGGAGCAACACGGGGTATTAAATAATATCTTCTAATAATCTAATAATACCTTAGACCACTGAGGTTTATACATTAGCAACAACTTCCAATGCACCTAAACATTAAGAACAAATATTTAAGCACACTGAATTCCACTATGTACAACTAGCTGTTGCCCGCGGCGTTGCCCGTGTGGGTAATGATCCCACAGGAACATTGTGTTAATCAAGTTACTTTCTATGTGTGTGCAAAATTTCATGAAAATCGGTTCAGCTGTTTTATCGTGAAGGAGAAACAAACAAACATACAAACTTTCGCATTTTTAAAATTAATAGGATAGGATTTCAAATAAACGAGTCTTCACTTACAAACAATAACTTAATTCACAGTGTAAATTTTGTCACATTTTTTTAAAATATACTGTGAACTATTACTAAGTCACTATGTAACTGATTTACCATTTTCTCTCACCTATCTTTATGAGTTTAGAATTCTAAGCCGAACTCTTGTTAAACAGCACTTACGTACTTATCTTTACGCCAGGTCTCTTAAAAAGCTATTATGAAGATCATAATCGTAAATTACAATTGATTGGCGTTTCGGAAACTGGCTAAAAGCGAGTTTTTAGACGACAGGTTTTGCTGTTTGTTTTACCAGAGTTATTAAATTGGTTCATGGCTCACCTAGTTTGTTAAGCGGTAACTAATATTTATATTCGTTCAGTTAATCATAATCCAAACTTAATTCAATGACTGAAATTGATGGCTAACCAAAGGTAAGCTTAGACGTTTAGTTAATCATAATCCAAACCTAATTCAATGACTGAAATTGATGGCAAACTAAAGGTGAGCTTAGAAGCGGTCCCTTAAATTGGTGGTAATTCTTCCCAGCACTTACTAGCCTTATATTAAGTGTATGCTTTCTCTTAGAAATAAAATAAAAGGTATCCAACATTTTAGACTTGTAGATTAGTCTGAACATATTTAATATGATGTTTGTAATTTCCGAGAAACACCTCAGTAGAAGATCTTAAGCTATGAATAATTAATAAGCCTTCAATGAGCGATAATGTAATCAACACATAAGTCATTATATTTTTAATAAATTAGTAAAAAAGTTTGGATAACCATCTTTATTATTAAGATTTAAAAAAAAAGATTTATTTTAGTATTCCGGTTTTTTTGCAGACAATCAACAAAAAAATTACATCTTTGTATTTGCAATAAAACATCGCAAATTTTGATGTAAATTAAATAAAAAATATATATTAAACTTTCATTGATACCAAATACCAGTTCAGTGAAGGTCGACCATTTCTAAGAATGTCTCGTATAAACTAAACTGATAAAAATGAACGTGTTTTGTCTGTTTCTGTCACTTTAACAATCTATTCTCCTTTTTTGCCCCCAAAGAAAATTGTAAAAATAAATGTAGAGGTCGACAAGATAAGAAAAAAAAATTTGGCATTACTAAGTATAACTCAAAAACCGTTAGTAGTAAAACCAACTTAGATTTACTTACCTATATGAAAAAGAACCATCAAAATCGGTTGGCTATAGACGGAGTTATCGCGTAACAAACATAAAAATAACAGTCGAAATAAGAACCTCCTGTTTTTTCTGATTTGGTTAAAAATATCGGTGGCATAATAATAATTTAAAAACCTAGATATGTTAGGTATATATGTGTGTGTAAAATAATAAAAAAATGTTTGTTTAAATTAAAATATCTCTTGAGAATCATTAAGTGTTTTGAGTTATTTTAGTTTTAGTACTTGTCACTCGTTTAAGATATTTTTTTATAAATTTAAAAAACCAGATTTAAAAAAAAACGAATTTGATCCTGCTTCTTTGCGTTTTTTAGTCACAAATGTTCTTACCATTTGAGCTACCCAGGATTCAACTCCTTTGGTGAAATTTTTAATTCCTTTAACTATGCTTTGTTTAAAGTTAGTTTTTAAATAAATAGTTGTAAAGTGCTATTCTTATTGAATAATGTATTAAAGTTTTATTATTTCTGGATGGAACTGGTCGTCTGTATCTGAAAGATATCTTTACACTTCATTCACTGCAATACTTTGGCTGGCTCGAGCCTTTGTCTTCAAAGTTGCAGGATCACAAGTTTAAATTCTTTCAAACTTTTCAAACCCCGTATATTTTCTTTGAAACTAGATCATCGACCAGATAATGTTGGAAACGCTTTGGAAAATGAATCTAGCGTTGTTTTAATTGAGTAAAAATGGTGTAAAAATAAAATAAACGGTTTTATTTTTTTATTTATATAATAGGAAGGCAAAAAAGCAGACGGATTTCCTGATGGTAACAAATTCACGCCGCCTAGTGACACCGAAGATGGTAATGGTGCGTTGCCAATCTGAGATCAGGATGCTAGGCCTCGAGCAAAAGTAAGTTTACCAGCCACTTTATCCTCCGAACCGGATCACGTCGTGACGTTATGGCGGCAGGAATAGGTAAGGCGGTGGTACCAATCCGGGCGAGTCGCTGCGAAACTCTACCACCTAGTAACTAGTACACGGTACGGTAAATGTTACCTTCCCCTTTTTTTAATTAGTTAATTCATGATTTTAAATGATAGAAAACTGTGACTTTGCTTTTCTGATATGTCTTTTAATGCCTACTGTATTAAATCAATATGATTTTTATTTAAATGCCAAAGTCATTTTTTTTCGTATGACCATAATTACCAAGTGCAATTAGTAAGTATAAAGATGAAGTAACAGGTCCCGAACCTCCACTTCTCATTCATAGCAATTTTTCAGTATCACTCCGTATAATTCAGTTATCGAGTAATTATTTTAAAACTATATTTTTATCACTACATCGAGTTTTTTTACACGAGTGTAAATTGTTTTGTTGTGTATTTAATATCCGTAGTGATGCCGAGAGTTAGGATATGTACATTTTAGACAAACATGTTATACTCTAGTAGTCACTATAATGATGTCGTTTGATCTGTCACTACTACGGTAACGGTTTTAGTGACAGCCGTTACTTGGTTGAAGAGTTTTGTGACGACTCACCCGGGTTTAATGTTACTTTACACATTTCTGCCAATACAACGAAAATGGTTGCTCTATCGTGTTCCGGTCTTTGATAGTATACTTGGTAAACTTATTTCCATAAGAGGCCAGCCTAAGATTAGGAATACTTCACTACTGCCTTTAGTTTAATAGGATCTATGAATTTCTTTGTATTAGAAAGTTTCTTAGAATCAGCAGTCTCTTAATCTCGAAATCTGTTCTAAATATTCCAGAAAATGGTAATCAGTAACATTAAATAAACAATGCCTAGACTGTAATTGAAATTAGTTAATCTCTCACACAATGTTTACCCTCTTCAAAATTTCGACGCTATTCTGCTAAATTGGATTATCTAACGCTTCCTGAAACTTATGCGATTCCACTAATTCAGTATGACTAGCACGATAATTTCGAGTTTTCGAATATTCAAGTCGAAAGCCAGGACACTTAGAAAATTCAAGCTATTTCGAGCACGGCCTCAATTAATCAAACAAAAATCGACCAATCAAATTTTTAAAGTTTTGGTTGTTACCGTTACGGATTTGTAAAAGGGAACGACGAATTGTAATGTGTCAGTTCCGTATAACGACTGGAATAACGAATAATGAAAAATAAATGCGAGCATAAGCTTACCGTCAATAACACCGTGGTATCTGACTGGCATGTAAAGTACTGTAAGGCTCGCCCGTATTGGTACCACCGCCTTATCTATTCCTGTCGCCATAACGTCAGTACTTGCCGTTGACGTGTTCCGGTACGGAGGGTAAGGGAACCGGTAAGCTTACTCTTGCTCGAATCCTAACATTCTAGCCTCAAGTTGGCAACGCACCATTACCACCTTTGGTGTCTCTAGTTGGTGGCGGTGGTTGGTGGTTTTGGTGGTGGTGTCCATTGGTGTCTAGGTTTTTACCATCAGGTAATCCGTCTGTTTGTTTGCCTTCCAATATAATTAAAAAAGTATAATAATATTGTACATATTATAATACCAATTGTCGGAAATATCTTTCGAGTCGCCGGCAGGCTTGTGATAGAGGTGTAGAGCCTTGTTATAATTGACGTGCCTTGACGTCCTTCATATTCAAATTTTAACTCTTCATTTGCATTTTGTTAGCGTTATCTTACAATAATTATGTAATCTAATTATCTTTACAATTTACTAGAAGTTGCCCACGGCTTTACCCGACCTTGATGAGAGATTTCGTTGTATTTATATATTACACTAGCAATCTGCTAGTATAGTAGCCTGTACCAGCTTTGCACGGGTGGACAAACTGTTATATTATTATACCCATAAACCTCTCTTTTAAATCACTCTTTCATATACCCACACACGCTTTATCTAACAGCTATAATACAAGTATGTAAATATGCTTACTTTGAGGTTAGATCAATTTGTGTAATTTTTCCAGGAATATTTATTTATTATTATAAAATATTGTGATCAGTAAAGCGTACAAGTGAAGTATTAATAAAGAAAATAGTGTATTATGTATTCCCTAGTTAGCGCCAAATCTCACTAAATGAGCTCGAGCGAGAAGGCCACCATTTTATCCAAGAGCCTAACATGACGTTCTATGTTAGTCAAAGTTAGTTAATTTGTAACAATTTGAGCCTGATTTGCTTTTCTGGGTACTACAAATTTAAACTTGACCAATGGCAAATACTAACGCCCGTGCCATAAACTTAAAAACAAAGATTAGTACAAAAATATCGCAAAGAAATTATGTTCCTGTGTATTTTCCAGTCCCTCTCTACCTTCCAGTTTATCAACCCTTGTCATGTCCTTTACTTTCTTTAAATAATCTACCTGTCTTATTTTCTCTTTTGTTTGAATATTATGTAAATGTTTAGCAAATTCCTAGATTAAGGGTTAACCTTTTTCTTTATAAACTTGATTGTGGTACGAAAAGGGTTGTTTTGTCGATTATATTTTTAGTCATGCATCGGTCTAACTTGAAAATATTTTTATGTTATCGGTTTTGTTTATCTAAAGAGATTGATCACTTTTACCGACGAAAAAGTGTGACGTATGTGTTTCAGTCTGTGGCATTATAACTCTTAAACAAATGGATCGATTTCGATGTGAATTTTTGGTTTAAAAGTTGTCTTGGTAGAGACGGTTTTTAGCCCGATATTTTTACTCTTTTATGGATAGATTTTGTAGAAGGTTTTCTAATTTATGATTACAAAATTTTTGTTGGCTAAATAAGCACATAGACTCCTTGATGGTAAATGTACCTTTTCCTGTTGCTATAACGAGCGTCGACAGCATTTGCAACAGTGACATCAGAAAGAGAGTGGTTTTGATGGAAAATGTCGATGTAATGAATAATCATAAAACTAAAGAAAAACAAATATGTCTGTCGGCAATATAACCTTGATAATGGACTGATTTCTATGCGGATTTGTTTGCTTGAAAGCGAGATGCTTTGTATATACAACACAGTGAGGTTTTTGCAAGGAGTTATTCATTATTTTTATATTTATTTACAAAGGGGGTTCATCCAAAATTTTACACAAACTTATGTTTTTATGCTCAGTATACCGATTTCGTTTTCACGCACACTTTGACACAATATACAAATACTTTACCACAAGTAAGGACTCTGACGTAAGTTTGACAGTTACCTACTCTTTAAATTACGTCAAAACAGCAGTAGCTTTGGAGCTAATAGACTACAGGCCCAGGCCAAAAATAGATGGGTCATATGAACCACCGGGTGACGTATATAAGACGACATATGAGCATAAAATAATAAGACGAGAATCAGGTCAGAATTCAAAAGTGCAGGTAGAGTGAGACCATTTTGGACATATATTTTTGCACGGCATTATCATCATCGATAGAAACATGACAAATAATAAGAAAGCGCGTCTTGTCTTGAAAAATGGAGTGCCATAAATTTGGTATTTTTTTTGATATTTTAACAGTTTTCAGGGCATATTTAGTCATTTGACTCTGTGCGGCATCAGTTTCATATTGTTTCAATACAGCTTCTATTCCGATAACAATTCCGTACAAAAATAAATGACCAAAAAAGACTCACTCTACCTGCACTTTTGAACTATCACCAACACTCAGTTGGATATCTTACAGGTAACGGCATAGTGCTGAATCTTATTATTTTATGCTCTTATATCGTCCTATATACGTCACCTGGTGGTTCATAGGACCCATCTATTTTTGGCATGGGCCTGTAGTCTATAATAGTACCGGAAAAGATTCAGGATATTATTAAACACGGTAGTTAGGACACATTCTGATTTCGAACTGGAATAAGTATTTTATTCAAAACCACGAGAGGCAATTCCCCGCATGATACCGCAATGCGTTGCTCTCTGAAAAGCCAGCGAAATATATTATTCCTTATCTCCCCCATGGGCGCAGTACATCTACCCTGTCACTAGCGGCTACGTCCATGTTATTAATAATTTGATAAGTTTCAATTGAGCTGCTCTTGGCGTTTTGAACTGTATTACAATTAGCGGTTGCATAAGTTAAGCATCGTTTAGTTCAGTCGTATTTGAGATGGGTTGCTGCTTATTTTCAACTAGCTTCCGCCCGCGACTCCGTCCGCGCGGATGTTGGTCTTCGCGTGATAAAACTAAATAATTAAGTTTTTTTTTCTACGTATTTTTCCAGTATAAAAAGTATCCTATATTATGCCTAGGATAATACGGTATAATTATACCAAGTTTCATCGAAATCGAACCGTTAGTTTTCACGTGATGCCTGAACATACAGACAGACAAATTTTTTTTAAATCACATATTTGGATTTGGTATCGGTCCAGTAACACTATTGCTATTTAATTTTTCAATATTTTCAATGTACAGAATTGACCCTTCTACAGACTTATTATATGTATAGATTATTAAATTCTTCACTTTCATAGAACATGTGTGACATTTTAATTACTATTAAAACTTTAAACACTAATTCAATAATAATATGCAATAATTCTTTATGTAACACTAGTTGTTGCCCACGGCGTTGCCCGCTTGGTCTCACTGTAACACTGTTTCGCTATAAAAACTGTTCTATGTGTTAATCCGTGTTACCCTCTATATGTATATACCAAATTTCATGAAAATCGGCTCAATAGTTTTTGCCTGAAGAAGTAACAAACAAACAAACGGACAAACTTACGCGTTTATAATATTAATAGGATCACAACAAAATATTTACATATAAGAAATTTAATAGTAGGTAGGTATTATACTCTTCATGTCGCTACTTGGAAGAATCTTATTGTTTATACATATTTTTAAAGGGCCTTGTCAGGCAACAAAAAAAATGTGTTTTTTTTTAAATTTCCTTCTTAAAAAAAGTAGCTCGGGATTGGTGATGTGCCCGGTTGGTGATAGGCTTGCTACCTATCACAGTGTGGAACTTAATGTATTAGGCTATTCGTAGGTGCTCTGATTGTACTACTGCTTAAATCCTCGGGAATAATAGATATCATTTTTTAATGTACTTAAGTTTTTATGGCATCATCTTATCCTACAAATACTATAGTTTTTTTGAACCTTTGTAACGTTTTCACGCAAAACATATTAAACAATTTCAGATGAAACTTTACAGTAATATAGTTTTTCCATTAAAATAACTCCAAATTTACATTTTACTATACTCGCATTTTGGCTAGCGGTCAAAATTGCGGGTGAAAGCTAGTAAATGAACGTAACTTTTGGTCGTCCAATGATAAAATTGGACCAATATACTTTCGATATTGCAAATATGTAATACATTACTTTGTAACATCATATAATAGTTAAATGTCTGCACTGCTACAGTGCTACCAACTTATTTGTTCAGTAAATAGCGTCGCTAGTGTGACGTTTACTGTGGTTGGGAATTTAATCTAGAAAATAAAATAGAACAACACTTTGTCGTGCACAAATTATATAAAAATACAAAGTTTTTTTATGACATCGGAGGGCAAACAAACAGACGAATTTCCTGATGGTAAGAAATTCACGCCGTCTAAAGACACCAAATATGAACACCAAAGGTGGTATTGATGCATTGCAACCCGAGGCCGGGATGTTAGGCTTTGAACAAAAGTATGTTTACTGGCTAACTCATCCTCTGAACTAGATCAAGTCACCAGCAAGCAGCGACGTTATGACGGCAAGAATAGGAAAGGCCATGGAATCAATTCGGGCAAATGCAATACTCTACCACCTAACCAGATATCACGGTACGAGCGACGGTAAGCCTATACTCGCCTTTTAAAAGCTGTCTGTCAGGTAGGCAGATAGTCTACTCCGCAAGGAAGTCCAAGAAAAGTACACTAAGATACCAATAATAGTAACCAAATATTAAAAGATACGTCTGTAGGAATTTCATTTTCACTATTCACACTTCAGGAATTGACGTGTAACGAAATGACAATTTAGTTCCGAATTTTACTACAGCACAGATAAGTTGGTGGTACTGTCAATAGTTTTGATTACATCTGACATTAAATGAATCTGAAAAAAAATAATTTTAATCTTCTCTCAGTTTGTTTTGAAACAAATGTTAATGTTTAGAGCATCATTTGTAATTTCATTTTAAAAAAATGCTTAGTATATAAAAAGCGAAGCACTACTACTACAGTTGTAAATTATTTAGGTATACGAAAATAAAGTATTTTCCTCGATATCCCGGGGTTTTTATTATCAAATATAGACTTGGGGGCAATGTGATCACTATAGAAGTAGTTTTCTCAACTAAAAAAAATAAATGAGTTTAGAATTAACAAAAAAGTCGAAAAAAACATAGAAAGTATAGGACAAACTTCTCCATTTTCTAAGTCATATCAAGTCAGAAAAGTTAAAAATATTTAAAATTAATTACAATTTTATTTTTAGTTAAATACGTTGATGAACAAAAAGATGCAATAAGATATTATTCAATCGATTATTTACAAACTAAAGAATATTTTTTTGATTAGCATACCAAAAAAAATCTGAAGTCGAACATATAATCTCCTAATTTTTCTACGTTGGTTAAAAATACAGTGATGCTACTCCCTATGAGATTATTATACATTGATATGTTATATGAGATAAAAACTAATTCAAAATGGAGATTGGTAATGTGACTGAAAAAAATTTAAAAGATTGTACGTACAGACATTTTACATATATATATTGAAAAATATTAAAAAATTACCGATACCGAAAGTACCGATATTTTACATACTTATATATAAATACATGCGCGAAAAACAATTTCTGTTTGTAAACGGGTAAAATACTCATTTTCTCTTGCTGTTTAAGAATTTAATCTCAAATCTTCGTGACCTCAGAATTTGAAGAAAGCTTTTAGGAAATTTGTGTTTTTTCCATTCTGATTTTCACTTCCCTTAATGTTGAAACTTTGTACTCTAACTTGCCTAAGATGGATTAAGTCTAGTACTTTTTAAGAAGGTTTCTTTAAGTGAATAACTACACGGTTCTTGTAATAGTAAGAGAAAACTAAGGCCTATCGTCACCAAAGATAAACCTATTAGTTCTGGTACATGAGATGCGGCACTGTATTTTGGCCAGGATGTTGATATCCTATTAACATTATAAATGCTGAGCCGATTTTAATGAAATTTGGTGCACACATTGAGGGTAACTTGGATTAACACATAGGATCACTTTTATGCACACTTTTAAACTAGCCGATTCGGTTAACTTCCTATCCCTTGACATTAACAACTAACAGTTGGTATGGGTTAAAGTGTTATTTATCTTATTTGCCTAGCTATTTCACGGTTCTTATTTTCATAAGAACCTTCTCTTGACAATACAGCGACAAAAAGTAGGCAGAAATGGACCACGCGAAATGAATCCCCATTTTTATATCTATAAATGTATAGAGTAAAAACATTTAAATTCAAATCATAACTAAAACTGAGCACAAGAATAATTTGTATATTTTAGACGTCCCAAATGGTGCCGGTGCTAATAAAACGTAGACAATGACCTACTTTGTTAATATTTATTCAGTGTCCAGTGCAAAACATTGTCATTAATGTTATTTAAAGTAATATTATATCGCCTCTGTAGTCTAGCCCGGTATTGGACGTGAATACATGAGGTTTCGGGTTCGATTCCCGGATCGGGCAAACAAAAGAAATTTTGTTTTTTTCAATTTTCTAATATAAAAAAACTTGCTCGGAATTGGATATTATGTGCTCGGATGGCGATAGGCTTGCCACCTATCACATTGTGGGACTTAGAGTCTTTGGCTAATCGAGGGTGCCCTGACTGTGCCTCTGTCTACCTCTTCGGGCGTTGAAGATACCTACCTACATATTCAAGCTAGAAATATACTTCTCAACGTGGCTGACGGACGCGGCTGACAACCGTAACTTACAGGGCCTAAACGATAACGAAAGTCAATGTACTTTAAGCGGAGCAAACTATGGAATTTTGATCAGCTCGATGCAGTTTCCAACTAAGTATCAAATAATAATTCCAACTTTTATGAATATTGGATTCACCCATTTACGATCTTCAGGTCGATCAAAGGTTTTTCCATAGTTGTTAATACACAAATTAACGAAATGTGCGAATTTTATTTCGCAGTGCGGCGATTATAGTAATACTACTTCTTAATGTGCCAATAACTAAATAAACAAATATATCTGGACAAGTTACACAAATCGAATCCAATCCCAAAGTAAGCAAATTATGCATTATGGGTGTTATTCAACGATTTTAATACATAGAAATACTTAAATAGATACCAGAATATATTTAATAAACACCCAGACCCGGAAGCCCAATCTACCACCGCATCACATTAATTTGTATTAGATCACAGACTGCCAGGGCGATACTTGTGTAGGATTAATATGATACAAAATTATAAGAAACTAGCTGACCCGAAACTCGGCGGATATTTTCCGGCTCCTATTTTAAAATGTGATTTTAATAAAAAAAATGGGGTGAGTCCTCCTTGTCATTTAGGGTTACAAAAATAGATGTTGGCCAGACTTACTCAATACGCTGACAAAATTTCATGAGAATCGGTGAAGCCCTTTCGGAGGAGTACGGTAACTAGCATTGTGACACGAGAATTTTATATATAAGATAAGCCGTGCTGTAAAAATTCACTGTGTGGACTAGGCCTTATATTTTAGAAATTACTAACAAATCAATTCCTAGTCGGAACAGTCTAATATACTTTTATAACATGCTATCCAGGAAGTGCAGAAACATATGAGCTATATTTTGTATATATTACGATTGCTAGTATCTGTTTCAGCAATGTTTGGCTTAAAGATTATAAGTAAAACGATACTTCATTAAACAAAGTACTTAGATGTTCGTAACAGATATTTAAGGACAGAAAGCTTGGTTCCTATATGATTTGTTTGTTGATACAAACCGTAATCCGTTAGTATAACCATTGGTAGTTTGCCTAAAAATGAGAAAGCGTTGGTCATAGTTACACATTGTTTCGAGTTAACCAACTAAAAAAACTACTATTCGTAAGAAACGCGACTCTTTTCTTGAATATAGGAACCACTCAAAACGTTTTGAGTTTACAAACGTTAACGAACGACCGTAGTTAGGTTTTCTATTACTCGTACACAAAACTACTATTCGTAAACAAATGACTCATTTCTTCAATATAGGAACTTGGCATTAGAGGGGATATTATTTCTTTTTCTAACAGTTATGTTATGATGTGATATTAGTCAACCAATAATAATATTGTAAATATTATTATTATTAGTAATCTGAGTCCAACATGTATAATGGGCGCTTAAATATTGTATTTGTAAGGTCTTCGATAATGATTTATTATGAACGTATTATGGCCGCAGGCAAGAAAATATTTTCGTATATCTAATATCACCAAAAATAATTTATTATGTCAAAAATTTATACAAGTCCGTGTATAAATACGAATCATAATATATACAAGCTGACCCGGAAAACTCCAATTATGTTTTCCATTTAGGATCCTACTGAATTACATGAGCCGACAACCGCTGGGGAAGAAAGGTTCTCGAGTGGCGGCCCAGCACCGGAGGACGTAGTGATGGACGACCTCCCACCCGGTGGACTGATGATCTGGTAAAAGTTGCGGGGAGTCGCTGGTTACAAGCGGCTAGTGATCGTGACTTGCGGCGCTATTTGGGGAAGACCTATGTCCAGCAGTGGACGTCCTTCGGCTGATGATGATGTCATTGAATAATGTTTCGATATACATCTTCTATACAAATAAAAAAAATGGAGTGTTAGTCGGTAACATAAAAATAAGCACTGGCGGTAGAGTGCTATTCAGCAACTTACCGGGTAGGTATTGAATGCTATACCTATTCCTGCCGCCGTAATGACTCCGTCATGTTCTGGTCCGGAGGGTCCGGTAGCCAGTAGACTTACACGATTGGCCTAACCTCTCGACCGCGGGACAGCAACGCACAAGTAACATCAATGGTGTCTTTAGTCCAAAATTGTCCCTTATCATCTGATTCCTTTGCTAGTTCGCTGACCTTTCACATAAAAACACCACTTTTCACTACATGCATCTCAATTTATGTGCGGTACATATAACAAAATAATATTTTTTTTACTATTTTTGTCTGTCTATTTATCGTGGCTAATCTCTGAAACAGCTGAACCGATGTCGGTGGAACTACCACTGGCAAGTAGCTTACATCAGCTACATGCCAGTGGCATCAGCTACTTGCTAAGGATTAGGTTATTTAGACTACTTTTACTTTGGAAAAATACTTAAATTCGACACAGTAGAAGGAGTGGTGATTATTGAAAAATATCAACCAAATCATAATATTATGTATTAAAGGATACTTTGAAAGGACCTGCCAAATCTTAATATAAGGGGATAAAGGTTTAAATGGTAATGCATTTTAAATATTATTGCCAAAATGTAATATTTGCATTTTTAAACATTAATTTAAAAAATGCTTCACTTGTTACCCACTATGTCGTACCTAGTACGAGCTATGACGTCATTAGCCTGTGTGACGTCATTACTACGGTCGGTGGGAACCAGTTTCTTTGTTTACGTTATAACAATGCATCTTATATTTTGAGTTGAATAAATATTGTAAGTTGATTTTTTATATTTTAGTTATTACATAGGTCGAAAGTATTGTGTCCGAAACGTTTCTCAAAATTTGGCTGGTACTTTTAATGTCACCCTGTCTATTATGTGTATGTGCATGTATATTATATCATTATATTTTACGTTCTATTGAAATATTTTATAATAATAATAATAACTCCTCCGTAACGGCAATTTTAAGTTATAATAAATATAATTCATTTTAATATTGATTATTATTATATAGTTTATATTTTGTTGTTACAGATTCCATGAAAACTGATTTGGTATAAGATGGTAAGTTTAATATAAAAAAAAAAAACAAATAAATATTAAGATACATCTGAAGCAGCAATCAGGTTGTGTATTTGCAAGAATTATACTTCGCCCGTAGTCACGAAGTGTGTTAATGGTGCGTTGGTACCCTGAGGGTCTAGCAAAGGCGGATCCATGTGGGGGTTCATGACACCCAAATGACCCCACATGGATCCACATGTCATAGGTATCATGATGCTTCCCTGGGAAAGGAGCTAGCTAGCTTATAATAAATATCCGCCTCCCGCCTCGTTGGTCGAGTGGCTAGCTTATACGCCTAACTACACCGATCAACCGCGAGGCTCGGGTTCGATTCTCGACGGGGCAGGCATTTGTGTGATGAACATTTAGATGTCTGCATTTACGGGTCTGGGTGTGTATTAAATTTATTGTGGTATCTATTTAAGTATTTCTATGTATTAGAATCGTTGACTAACACCCATAACACAAGCATGTAATTTGCTTACTTTGGAGTTAGATTCAATTTGTGTAACTTGTCCAGCAATATCTATTTATTTATTAAATTTGCTCTGCCCAAAAAGAGCTTTTTAGCATACAAGTCCTCAAGCTTATCAACCGATCCTTTAAGAGACCGACCCTGCGATTTAATTTTCCATTCCTGGGATGAGGTTTAAGCCTATATCGTAAATTAGCCAGGTATTTTTCCGACTAACACAATGGTGACGAGTAAAGGTATTATGTCGGCAGAAATAAGTAAGGCGGTGATATAAATTTGGGCAAGTTCTCTTAAAATTTTACCACCTAATGACAGTTTAGGTAAGCCTCACATAGTATGCCAACTGGTCCCAAGAGAAAAGAGGATGCGAAAGCTGAAAAGCTTTTACAAGGTTAATTAAGGTCACAAGATAAAAACAAAAACCTTAATTATAATTAGTCGGTATAGTGGTTCGTCGTTGGGCTGGCGTTAGATATATGAGATCCCGACTTCGATTTCCCGGTCGGGTAGCTACAAATCATTTTTCTTAATATTCTAATAAAAATGACGTTGCCTGGAATTGTTTAATTTGGTAATTGGCACTAAGTTTTTCATCTGTCATATTATGGGGATATTACTATTACGATAGTAGTTGCCTTGGTTGTACTTACGTACCTGAGATAAATGTCCCTGATATCAACAAAGTTGAATCCTTTGTATGATTTAGAATGCAAGATAATCTACCATTTAACCAAATTTAAGAAGGTGGCGAGCTCTGATGTTGTGGCTGCAGGTAAAGGTAGTGGTACATATCCGGCCAAATCACTGCAAAACTCTGCTATTATCAAGCAATTGAATTGGATTGGCCATGGCCTTTTATAGCTAGGAACCTTTAATTATATTATCGTTTATACAAGACCCTGATTCCATTTAGTATATATTTACGCAGTGACTAGTAGGGTAGACAAAGAGTAGCAAGAGTCAAGTATTAGTGGCACGTATTAAGTCAAATCGCTGCAAAACTCTGCTATCATTAAGCGATTGAATTGGATTGGAATATCTTCTTCATAGCCAGAAACCCACCTTTCTAATAGATTATCGTTATTATACAAAACTCTGATTCCATTTATATATTTACGCCAAGTCCCTAGTAAGGTAGGCAAATAGTAGTAGTTAAGTGTCACGATCTTTGCAGATCTGCTTAGTTTCTTTCACATTAATTACTCTTTTCATACAAAAACACTGAATTTAAAGATTTTGACACCTCATTTGGATAATACCCGAGCGATTAGGGCCATACCCTTAAAGTCAACCTAGGTCTCCCCACATACCTACAACAATCCACACTCACTCTCACTTCTGCTTTGTCAATTCTTCTTCTGCCGCTCTTTCTACCTGACTAAATCTTAGGAGCATGCCTTACTCATTTTTATAATAAATATTCCTTATTAATTTCTTCCACGAATTTTACCCATAAATGCATCGAATTAATGAGCATTTCAATGAGCAATTAAAACTTTACTTAAGCCTACTTTTCTTTTAATTAAAACTAGGAATGAGTTTGAAATCAATTGAGGTCACTTTCGATCTTGGCCTCGATCTCTAATTTGGTGATGTTTATAGTTTTACAAAGGTAATGAGTTGATTAAGGCTTCTATTAAAATTGATATCCTAATTCCGAACTTTTAATGCAATGTGGTTCATGAATTTTCAAGGTTTTTAATTTGACGGTAATTAAACCGAGTTCAAAAAATGAAAAGCAGTTATCTTCAGGATTATGTCCTCGAAGAGGCAGGCAGAGCCATAGCCCGGACACCCACCACTAGCTGAAGACACTAAGTCCCACTGTGATAGGTGGCAAGCCTATTGCTAAACGGGTACATATCTAATCCCGGGCGACTTTATTTTTATTAAAAAACCTAAAATGTACAATTTCAATTTTTTTTCGTTGCCCGACCCGGAGATCGAAATCTGGACCTCAAGAAGTCAAATCCGTTGGATCGCTAGATCACTCCATCAATTATAAAAATAATATAACAAACTATGAATATTATTTTTATTTCATGTGAACCTTCTGCTAACAATAACTAGCACAACAAAAGAATTATTCAAATTGGTTCATCCATTCAGTCGTGTTGCGATGACAAAGGAGAACGGGGATTCATTTTTATTTTTATATATCTATATTTATAAAAGTCATCACATCACGCCTGAACAGATAAACAGTTTTTGCTATTTTTTTTGTTATATTGGTTAAGTTTGATAAAAGAAGGATGCAGGGAAGGATGAAGTCCTTATGAAGAAGAAAAACGAGAAAATTGCAGGGATTAGGGAAAATGCGAAAACAATTATTATTTACATACTTAACGAACCAGCTGTTAATGTCAATTGATACGAAGTCGGCAACCAAGATGATAAAACAAAATATTCGCAAACACAATAATTTTAATATCTTGTATTTAAGGGTCCGGAAAGTTCTAATAATTGTATTAGACCAAGGTGTGTTGACCAACATGAAGAGGGACATCTGTAATTAAGTAAAACTCTTTACTAAAACTAGAAGAGATAGATAATACACAACCAGATCACATACAATTAGCAAAAGCTGTAGACCCACAATGTGATAGGTGGCAAACTTATCAGCATCCGGGCACTTAACCGATCCCAGGGAACGTTGTTTTTCTGGAACCTAGGATTCGGTTTCAGTTTCTTTCGATAGCCTCAAGTCTATGCCAATATTGGACCACTAAGCTGTAAAGATGGATCTACTCCAAGGAATATGGCGTCAACAGCACTAATTCAGAATGCAGACATTTCATATTCTTGTACAAATTCCTTTGCTGTACGCAGTTGTGTAAGAATTACAATTAAACTTGTTATAGCAGCTTTTGAAGATTGAGCTTACACCAAACAATATTGAAGTCTAAAGTTAGGTACAGACTAAGTAAAGGAAAGAAGAAAGGACGTTCATTCGTTAAGTTGCTGAATTCTGAAAACTCGTTATTGTTCAAGATTTTTAGCCTCACGTGTGCTAAAGCCGATAAATTTTATACTTGTACTTTATGTTATTGTAAAAATATTTTAGGTTTTGCCTTGGGATGGCTATTATTGTAGAACTATAAACTGGCAGATTTTTGCAAAGAAATATCCATTGCCTAAAGACATTAATACATAGATCATACTGCTTACTTGAGGCTGGGATTTTAGAGGTGACGAAATATTGTAATTATTCTATTAATAGCTAATTAGTAATTTAGAATAATTCAATAATTTAAATTAATATTTATCCTCTTTCGGGCGATGGAGTCATCACTTCCCTACATCATATCGTATATTTATGGTCACAACAAAATATAGTGAAAACCGAAAAATCGACTCGTTGACTTCCGTATGTTTAAGTTTGATCGGTCTGTACCTAGCTTAAGATGATTCTTTAAGAACTTTGATAACTCCATTTCCAAACTGTTCAACTCCTCGTTAACTTTCATACAATGTAACTTATTTGGAGCTAAAATTGAATGAACAGTGATTAGATTTAAGTACATGCCACCACACCAGTTTCTCCGAAGTGGTAGACAGGAGGCACGTCTGGGCATAACCTGAACCGCACGATATACTTAGTCCCAGTAACAAATGAATTTAATAAATGACAGATAATTTTGTTAATCAGTATTTTTAGTCTAATCCAAACTTTTTTCAGCTGACAGCACAATCCTCGCTTTCATATTAAATTTTTTTAGTTGTTTTTTTTTCTTTTGTTGTGTTATGTCATTCATACGGTCATATACGCAGCGAAGCACGTACCGGGCCGCTAGTATGTCTTAATACTCTTTTATAAAATTGAAAAACCACATTTTGGAGATATCTTCACTTCACGTACGTAGTTAGGTACGTAAAAAACAGGCCAAGTGCGAGTCGGACTCGCGCACGAAGGGTTCCGTATCACCTATAATAGAAAATCACGTCACCGTCAAGTTTCTACTCATTAAGATCGAGTAAAAATTGCTTAAAAATTATGTTTGCTGTATAGGAGCCCCCCTTTAATAGTTACTTTATTGTTATTTAATTGTTTATTTAGGAAGGTTATTAATTAATTATATTTAATTAATATTATACAAGTAAATATTCTGTGAAAATTTAAATCGTGTACCTGTTACCGTTTTAATATAGAGCAAATAATACGAAAAAAAAAAAACATGTTTATTGTATGAAAATTTTCAGCTTTCTAGCTATCGCGGGTTATGAAATACAGTCTGGAGACAGACAGACAGTGGAGGCTTAGTAATAGGGTCCGTTTTTACCCTTTGGGTACGGAACCATAAAAACGACGTTGCCCAGAGTTGGATATGTACTCGGTCGGTGATAGATCTTGCCACCTATCACTTTGTGGAAATTAGTGTCTTAGGTTAGTCGGATTTGAGCGTGAAGATACTACAATCTCTGATTGAACTTTGGAGTTCTGTATTCTATGTTTATTAATAAGATGCTAATAGTGTTGGTGTCTAAATTTTGTTTCTTGACACAGGGGTATGACGTTCCATTGATTGTAATTATTATATTGAACGACATCCGAAGGCGTACAAGTTGTCGGAACTTCTGATGCTGAGAAATATATAAATGAATATCCTTGACAAGTTACACAAATTGAATCTTACCCCAAAGTACCTAAGCAAATTATATTCTTGTGTTATGGGTGTTAGTCAACGATACTAGTACATAGAAATACTTAAAGCGATACCAGAATTATTTAATCAACAGCCAGACCCGGAAATGCAGACATTTAAATGTTCATGACACAAATGACTGCCCCCGTCGGGAATCGAACCCGAGCCTCACGGTTGGTCGATGTAGTAAGGCGTGTACGCTAGCCATTCAACCAATGAGGCATCACTTGTACTCCAAATGTAGTAAATGTGACTTGCCAACTTGAGGACGAATAATTTTAATAGATTCACATTTCAAACTACAGTAGTCTATAATGTAATAGTACTTTTAGATCTTATGAGAATAGGTTCTCTTAGTAAACGTGATGCAAATAAGATCAATAGTATAGTCTGAAATTTTTTTTTTGATACTTAACCTATTTCTTGAGTTCAGAGAGTCAGCAAACTTAAGTGGCAATGGGCAGGCCACATTCTTCTCAAAACTGACAACTGCTAGGGAAGAAATGTTCTCGAGTGGCGGCCCCGTACCGGAGGAAGTAGTGTTGTACGATCTCCCACCCGGTGGACTGATGATCTGGCCAAATTCGCGTGGAATCGCTAGATACAAGCGACTGGTCACCATGACTTGTGGTGCTCTTTGGGAGTGGCATTAATGTCCAGCTGTGGACGTCCTCCAGCTGATGATGATGATGTACCTTTTTGTTAGGTAGAAACTTTGGACTATGACATAACACGAACTTCCTACCCCTTAAATTTTATTTTAAGCACCTGTTTTTTATTGGCGCAAAGGTTGCCAGTACAGAATACGAAGCGCATTAATTGTTACATCAGAGAATTTACTTAATTTCCTTAACTATGTTTAAATAAATAAATATCGCTGGACAAATAAACGCATCCATGTTTAGAAAATATGCAGACATCTAGATGTGGATCGTACAAATATTGTCCCCGTCGAGGATCGAATCCAAGATTGGTTGGTAGAGTTTGTTGTGTACGCTAACCTCTTGTCCAACGAGGTCTAACAAATAAATATGTCGCAGAAATGAACCCAAAAAGGTTATTTTTACGAAAGCCCTAATTATGTAGCTCCTAGCAACCGTTGTTGACTTTTTGCGAACACAAGTTGAGCCCGGCCATATAATTAACAAAAATAAACGCCTCATTACCCCCTTACCCTAATTTAAGATATTTGGAAAACATCCAAAGGGACAGCTTTTCCCCGGAAAATATTATTTATTAAGGGACCAACAATTGTCCGGGATGGAATTGTTATAGTCATGAAAAGGGTCACTATCTGTTTTGATTATTGAGGACATTTTGTAGCGCCATGTTTTGCAAACGAGAAATTATTTAGAAGATCGAATACGGTGAAATCAATTTAAATAATGTTTTAATAAATAACCGAAGCATATAAAATATAAATTAATTTAAGTTATTTATATATTTTTTACATAATGTGTGTGCATAATAAAATAGTACCTGAATGACTGAGCTTTGCTTGGTATTTTATTGTAAAACGCTGTTTTTTAAAAATTCGAAGATAATTCAATCGATTTATCTACACGATACCTGCATACTAAATAATATGAAAATTGTTGGAGCTGTTTTCGAGATTAAGAATACATAAGTATAGACACATTAAAGTATTGCTCGTCTAAATGTGCACAATATATATTTAGAAAATAGTTTGAGACAACATATAAACATTTTTTTTATGATATTGGAAAAAACAATCAGATGGATTTCTTGAAGTAAGAAATTTACGCTGCCTGGTAATGGAAACAGGAACACGTCAACGGTAAGAACTGACGTTATAGCGGTAGGAATAGGTAGGGCGGTGACAACAATCCAGGCTTGTCGCTGCGAAATTCTACCACCTAATCAGATGTCAAGGTATTAGTGATGGAAATCGTATGCTCGCCTTTGACAAGTTGCCTGGTAGAAAGGCACATACTCAAAGGTCCCGGACCAATACATAACAACGCATGCAGCTCTATAAAGCTCAAACTTGGCCTTATATTCCTGTTCTCATCTGTGGGGAGCCCCTAACTTCCTTTTGACCGCATCCAACGCAGAGCTTCTCACATTGTTAATAAACAAACTCTTTTCAGTCGGCTTGATCCTTTGGCACTGCGTAAAGATATTTCTACACTTACCAATTCTACACTTCTTCTGCCAATTACCAGCTGCGGTATTTCCAATCGGATGCAACTTAGGTACCTTCAACAGAAGCGCGTACTTTCCTAAAATGTCGGCAACGCATTTGTAATACTCTTAGTGATCGCTTATCATCAGGTGACCCTCTTGACCGTTTTCCTCATCTTCTATTAAAAAGCTTTGATTCTAGCGTAGAAATGTGAGAGCCCCATCGACTGTTACTTGAGTAATTTAGTTACTAAGATTACTGAACGCTTATGCTCAGTCTAACTAGGTAGTAGAATCTTGTAATGACTAATCTCCTACCAAGTTACTTGTAGTAGTTTATCTTGGTTTAGATGCTAAGTAAGCTAGTTTTCTTACTGAAGTCCTAGACTTCAAGCCCGAGGCTTAGTATGCAACACCACATCTTTGGTATCTATTCGTGACAGGGTTTTTATTACCACAAAGGAAAAGGTCTGCTATTTTGCATTCCAATCTTGTTAAATTATAAAAATTACTGCAAATAAATTATTTTAATTTTAAATTATTCCCTACCCGGGCTTGCCTAGACCAACCCTCTCACCGACAAACTCACGATCAACTTTCCTATTTGCTACTTTGCCTGTATCTTGGTGTCTGATTTAAGTACCCAATATTGCATATTAGCATTTTTTATTTTAATAAGTTTTGTAATAGGTCACATGTTCGATCCCTAAATCGGACAGCAAAAAAGTAGTTTTTTCAATTTTGTAATAAAATTAATGCTCGGAATTAAATATGTACCTGGTTAGCGATAGGCTAGCCACCGATCACATTTCGTGACGTAGTGTTTTCTACTAGTAATGGGTGCCCTGGTTTTGCCTCTATCGACCTCTTTAAGAAAATGGGCGTGACTACACGTTTTTCACTATCGCGAGCGCGACAACTCCACGTCATCACATTCGTTCCATTAAAATAAATGTATACTGTTTTAATACCAATTATCCTACTAAAAGATAAAAACTTGTTACCTTTACAAAATTTAGCGGAACCACACGCACGATACATTAGCCACAAATGTTTGCTTACGTTCCCGTTGTCCGTTTTCCGTGGCGTAGAAAACGGATTAACCCACATAATTGTAGGCCATGAAGGGTAGTAAAACTGTGATCTAACCAGTATTGTACTCACTATTTGGGCACCACACGGGGCCTCGTTCCTCGTTTGTTCATAGCAAACTAATTATTTACTTTCAACAAGTCGAGATCAACCGAGGCCCTGATATTAAGTTTCAGTTATCACATGTGTTTTAGATGTGTACCTACAGGTATAGAAAAAATATTAATCCACAAACGTGGATCATGTGGAGTAGTAAAACTGGGATTTTATCAAAGTTGTCACTAGAGAGGGTCTCTGTTAAGTAATATTTTTCTTCGAATTATTAATTGAATTTTGTGATGATTTTAACCATTTGTAAATATGTTTGATAAATGTATATTTTAAAATAATTTTAATGCAAAGTTTGTAAGCTATAATCATTAACAAAGATCAATTCAATCAATTCAAACCATTATCATGTTAAGCGATCACGGCGAGTGACGTGGAATTCACAAAGTCTACGGTGATATTGAAAAACTGATTAAATAAAACTGTTAAAAAGTGCAATCTGATTAAATACCTATATTAAAGATAGATACAGGCGACTAAACATGGTCAGTAGAACACATTTTATCATTTTTAGAATTGTTGTGTATCAGTCTGTAAGAAACATTTTACACGTACACACATTTCTTCACGTCAAATTCGCCTTCAGAGTAGACAGTTATTCTCTGTTCTTATCCAGGTTCATTTAATGTCCGGTAAAATAAACTATTTGCATACGAAGCGAACACAGGTTAAAATGTAGTTCATTACTAAAAAGACTTTTCCTGCTATCATACATTATCACTTTGTTACGTTTCGGTTCGACGGGTAGGGTAACCGGTAGACTAACACAATAGGTCTAACAGTCTTGCCTCAAGACAATGACACACCTATAACATCTTGTACTCTGACCTTTTGCATAAAGGAAAAGCCAGATAGTACTGAACTAACTTCTTCATGTGGGCCAGTTCTTTATATAATTATATCCCAATAAGGGTAGAAAACTATCTAAACTAAGTTTTGGTCCTATAATCAAAGCTAAAGTTAATAAATACTTGCTTCTAGTGCTGACGGTTATCAACAAATCAATATCAATTGATTCCTTGTCCTTAAATTCATTTATCGAACTTATATCAGGTGCATTATCATGGTTTAATTTGAAAGTTAGAGCTTGCATTAACACATAGCTTTAGATCCTTGTGTCGTGCCAGAAGGCACTATCAACAATTTTTTCAATAATTAAAAGTGGGTACATCATTTAACACATGATACATTTTGTGTAATGAAATAAAAAAAAAACGTATTTAATTTTCTTAGAAATAATGTTGGAAATTCTGCAGCAAAATTTTAAACTTTGCTGCAGAATTGAATTGAATTTTTGTATTGAATTTTGAATATTGAATTGAAAAATTAATTTTTCGCTGCCTTGTTTTAATGCAAGCAATAGAAAGAGGCAAAACACATTTTGGTGCTACCAGGATACTTGATACGCGTCATTTCTACAAATATTTAATAAATACATAGGAATGTTCTAGTTTACAACATCACAATATATTCTGACTAATTTCGTATGTTAAAGAAATGTTTTTCTTTTGTTTCTGTTTCTTTGGAAAAACGTTGTAAGCATCTAAAATAAGTTTAGTTAGTACTTAGGAGAATTACCACCAACGATTTTATATTTTTAAAAAATGTTATATAAACATGGCAAATATTTTATAACCAAATAAATTTATGATTTAAATATTTTATATGTCCTTGTTCGTTTGTAATACAAAGTGTTTTAAGTGCTGCTTTTACCTTATTTCATAATTTTCGAACAATTTTGAAAAATAGTTTGATTTTTAATAAACAATAATAAACTTTAACATTTAAAATGAAATAAATTTTCCAGTACGTAATGTTTTGATGGTTTTAACACTAACGTTTTTAATAATTAATATAAAATGAAATGAAATTTGTAGATTCAAAATTATTAGAAGTTGTCTCAAGCTTTTTGTACCCAGGTTTTTAAATTATTGTCTGTCTGTAGGCCCCCGGAATCCTTACGCGGACCCTGACCTAAAACAAAACATCATATTGAGTCAAAGAACAAAGAACCACACAGCACAACTTAGATTAAATTTCTTTTAGAAGAAACTAAATAAGATTTTTCGCAATTTATTAAGAAAAACAAAGAAAGAAGAAAAGTATACCACGCTAGGGACCGAGTATACGTAATAAATTCTGTGATTATTTTTCAAATTGTAAAATATTATTAATGCATATGGTGCGAATATTGCGCAAAGTTTTTTTTCGACTACTTAATAATCATTTTTTTAGTTTGTGTTGATATCATTCTAATTTCCCTGAAAAACAGGCATTGAACCGACTAGACTGTTTAACGGCAAGCAGCTGTTTAAAGCCTTAACTGCGACAATAACTAGCTAACTACGCGGTATTGATTTTTAAAACGCTAATTAAGGATTCTCTATAAATGCTTAAAAGGAGACTCTAAGAGGTAGTACGTGAATTCAATGTTAAATATTTGTATGAAATAAGTACATGAGAAAATACCTACAGTAGATACCCATGCATCAAGTGGTGTGGTCGAATACCTTCACATTGAAGTTTAACCAATTCCAGATTGTAAATGTTAAGACTATATTGTAATACATGTTTATAAAAACGAATCCCCATTTCCCTTCGTCATCGCATCACGGCTCAATGGATGGACCGATTTTGATAAATCTATTTTCTCTGAGTGAAGTGGAAAACCGGGATGTGAATGTTTTCAATACAAAGTGTTAGTAGACGCTAACGTCAAGTGATACAAAGTTTACTGGGACGGCTAGCTAATTAATAAATTTCAATCGATACACATACAATCTTTCTGATCCGCTAGGGACTTGGCGAAAAAATATGTGTGTTTGTATGTCATTCAAGTTGTTTAAGGTTTTCAATGTATTTACCCTTTTCAAATTAAATATGTTCAATGCACATGTGAGTTATTGGTATTTTTTTCAAACAATAGCTAATTTAATATGTCTATTTCTGAATAAATATACCAAAATTATCTTTATTCCTTATAAAGTTTCTAATGGCGAAATAGGACTTTTTCTATACTATATACAGATGATCAAATCATTTTATTTAAAAAAATACTGTTTTATTTATCCGGTATGAGAAGACATAAAGTCGTTGTGTCACATGAAGCTCGTAAGAGGCACACCTCTTTCGTTATTTAGTATGTCCCTAGCATGGCTATGGCTTATATTACCTATGTAGTAGAGTTTTCCGAACGAATAGTAACCACCGCCTTTTCTATTTCTGCTGTTATAACGTTAATACATGCCACTTTTGTGTTCAGAAATCTGTAAACGGTCATGTGATCACTGACTTGCTTTGGTGACATATCCGCTTGCTAGTTTGCACTTTATCATGTACATAGTGTTAAATAGTGGAGCAGTACAATTATAATAAGCCTACATAGACTGGCTTTAATACTTAGTAATAAGGCCTGTTGTTATAGAATGACCACTACTAATGCACAGAATCGCATTCTCGTACAAAACACAGGCAAAATTAAATCTTAAGATTTGGTATAAAGTCTCATTATTTGCTGAGCAAAAATACTCTGCTAAAACAAGTCCTACTTGCATATCTAAATTATAACTTATGACGTTGGTCTTCAACTGATGAGGCCCAAAGCGTAAATGAAATAGTATCAAGACATGTTGTTAGATATGGTTTTTACATCTGACTGCTGCTGCTGCTGCTGCCTGTCATCCATTTTGACGTAAGACTCGCAAAGAAAAAAAAAGTATCTTCACGCTCATATCCCCGAAGAGGTAGGCAGAGGCACAACCAAGGCACCCACGACTAGCCGAAGACACTAAGTCCCACAATGTGATAGGTGGCAAGCCTATCGCCAACCGGGCACATTTCCAATCCCGACCAACATTTTGTAATTAGAAAATTAAAAAAATCCAATTTTTTTTGTTGGCCGACCCGGGATTCGGAATTCCGGGATTCGACTCGCAAAGACTGTACCTGAAAAACCCCTAGTCTTTGTTTTTTTCATAATCCAAGGTCAGATTCACAACGCATTAACACTACATTTGGCTGATACCGAAGCATAGGCGACAAATACTCGTATTTCTTATTATCACTGTAATACCTTCCAGCTTCCTGTTATACTACATATACCATCATGTCGAGAAAACCGTTGGCTCTACTGCCTTCCAATCCCAAACAGAATCTTACCAAAATATTGACTTGTTGGAACTCATATTTGTTTTGATCAAATAGGTACTCTTAATATTTGCATTTATTTTCAGAATTCGAAAAATATTCTGTGTCATATTTTACTATGAATTTCCAAGTAATGTATATAAAAGGGTATCGAAGAACGATGCGAATGGAATATTTGATTTGTTAGAATTTTATTTTATTTTTCTACAACATCTCCAAAACTAAACTTACAGCTTCTGTTTTTCCAGGGCTTTTGTTTTTTGTAGTGATTTCTAAAGTTATAGATCAACGATTTTGGTATTATCTTTGATATTTGTCAATATTTTAAGAATAGAGAAAAAAACTACTGTCTTTCTTGAAATATATTATTATCACACTTATCAATCAACTTTAATTACAAATATAAAAAAACATTACATTGCAAAATAAATAAAATATCCCTCGACAAAGCACACAAATTTATTTCACCTGAAAGCAAGAAATTTTTAAGCCTGTATTATGGATGTTAGTCATTACAAGAAGTGTAAAGAGATACGTAAGTAGATACCAGTATCAACACCAAGACCCGGTAATTCAAACGTCAACGTTCATCACACAAATACCTTATAAATCAAACGCCAGCCTTGCGGATGGCCGATAGAGTTATGTCGTGTACTTTATTCTTCGACATAGATCTAATATTTTAAAGGCGAAATAATGTTTATAGCTCCAACAAATATTTTTAAAATTTTAAAACCTGTCTGTTATTGAATCTCAAGATAAATGTTTGACATTTTTGATGAGGTTTTAAAAGAACAGGCTTCAACTTAAGATCTGAGTTACGTAATACCGAACATAAACTGCAAAAAAAGTAGCTATTCGCTCATTCCTTCAAATAGCAAATAGTTCCGAAACGTTCAAACATACATTTTATGTTATTAGTAGTTTAATACACTTAATAATGCCAATCATTTTAATACACTACGAATTCACTCAAACACCACTAGTTGGATCATAATAAAACTAAGATAGAACCACCTCGGAATCATGACCTATCTGTCTAAAAAAGAACCATCTAAATCGATTAGCTGCTCACCGAGTAATCACGTAAACAAACACAAAAATGGGGTGAAATTAGAGTAAAGTTATCTTAAATTTCAAATACAGAAAAAAATTGCTCCAGATATGATTAGAACCTTTCGCCTTACCCCGACGAATGCTCTAACCATTTGAGCTACTGAGGAATCAAGTCTAATGGCGAAATTTTTAATTTCTTTATTTACATCTTTCTTTTAAATTTAAGAAACATTTAAAATTTACGCAACTAAGGATACATGCAGATAATTAGCAAATAAAATTATAATTGGGGCATATCCGAGGTAAACGTCAACAGTATCCATGATTTTGACAAAACATGGCTGCACTACTCAGTATTTTTCGATAGGGATTTATATTTGTGTTGTTGAAGGCAAGCTTGCCTCGAAAATAAGATACTTCTTGCAAATGCCACACAATTCCATTTCGAGAAAGCGATATTTCCCAAAATAAGAATAAATTTCCAGCGCGGTACAGTCAATAAAATAAAATATCCCATGCAAAACTGAAATCATGATCGAACGTTCCATGAGAAATAGATCTCATAGCAAATATACAGAAAGCCTACTTATCAAAATATCTTGAAACTAAAAAAACTCTGAAAATTTTAACATTCATTTAAAGAAATAAAATGTTTAATATGCCACAGTAATCAGGATCTCCAAATATTAGCGAAAAATTATGAAATTGTAATTGTTTAAAGCAAATTCGTTAGGTCGACCTAAAGTTGAGTAAAAGTTAAAGTAAACTTTACTTTTGAGTCAAACAAGATATTTAAGTAGGTATTTAAATACGCCTTGATATTTGATGAAAACATATTCCCTGGCTATAATATAATGTATGGGACATTGTACACTCAATGAAATAAAACTTTTTACAATGTGATACAATAATTGATGTGACAAGAAATACATAAATAGTGTTTACGCAAACCGTCGTTTGTCTTAATAATAAAAACTCTGTGCGATGACAATAATTAAATAATTATAATTTCTATTATAATCGTCATTAATTATAACTATATAAATAATTAATATAATTGCAATTATTTAATTATTTATAACAATAATTTCAAAAATTTACAAGTTTTGAAATATTATTTAAAAAATTTAAAAACATTTGCTATTATTCATATTCACAATGTCACGTTTCGACCTTTGTTGCCTTCCAACATAGGTAGTTTAAAAAAATACTAGAACACAAAAACGTGACTTCATCTTATTTGCAAGCCCTTAATCGCCAAAACGTGAACAGAGGTTTAACCAGATCACCGACGACCAGCAAAAGTCACCAAGTCATACAATGTGATAAGGAAGCCTGTCGGCGATCGGGAAAAATGCAGCTGCTGGCAATGTTATTTTTATTGGAAAATTAAAATTTCTTTTTGTTAAATTTAGTTAAAGAACACTGGCAGAGTTTTTTTAGCGTCCATAGATTTTACAAAAACAAAACAAGTAAAGATTTTTTTACGATGTTTAATTTTTTACCCTTTTTCTTGAAACTGAAGTTTATTTGTGATATTAATGGCATGTCAACTGGTTTCGAAGTAGTTTCAATAAACTCCAGTTGTTAACAGTGGCGTGACACATATAAACATTAAAAGTATGAATTGATTATTATCTATTATGAATTCAATAATCGATACAATTTAAGGTCCAGGACTGTTGGTGTTTTTTAATTACGTTTAATAGAATTTAATAATTTCATGTTCATTAAACCGATATCAATAGCTAAATGTAGTAATATAACGTTTAAATCCAATAAAAATGCTATAAAGTATCATCAGATAGTTTCAACATTTAATAGATTTTACATTATGGGTTTTTCTATTTATTCCTACCCGACATGGACTGTTTATGGACTGTTCGATATCGCCCCGAGTGATTACTGCTTGCTCTTAGGACTTCGATTTTGCTTTTGCATGACATTGTTCTAATTCTGAGTTGTACTTATTTTATTTGTTTTTTTGTTTCGGCTGTATGCCTGATTTAATGTTAATTTAACATATTAAAAAGTCATACGACAACGTCAACGTTCAATAACCTAAAATTCAAATATTTCAATCTCCGTGTTGAAAAGAAATGTTGTTTATGAATGAAAATAAACTAGTCTGTAGACTCAAGTACTATCACCAAATCTTAGCCGGATTTTTTCTAGACGGGATGCTTTAATTTGATTTCAGACAATTTTACGTACCTGTGAAAATCTGCCATTGTACTTTATCATGTCAGTAAATCGGTATAACTATAAAACCAAACAAAAAAATGTTCCACAATTTCAATCGATGCTATAAAAACCAGTGTAGCTCCTCTCTTTCATCACTAGCTTGATAGCGGTCCCCTCAAACATCCACTAATGTGACATACTCAGCATAATTATTGCTTCAATACCGTAGCAGGAGTCGACTACAAAAAAACAGCGGCAAATCCACAGATTTATTATTTGAAATCAGTACATCTGCAAAAAACCAATACTGGTTTCAATAAGTAAGTCAAATTGATTTACTAGGTACCCATTTGACTAGGTACCCACCTACACAAATATTATTTATTTTTCTCGATTTTCATAGTAATTTTCCAAATGTTGTTTCGGGTTGTACCAAGCAGCTGGTAAAAGGCGATCTTAAGCTTACCGCCACTAATACCGTGACATCTGGCGAGGTGGTGGAGTTACCCAGCGACTCGCTCAGATTGGTACTACAGCCTTACCTATTCCTGCCGCAACAACATTCAATCACTCTGATCAAGTTCAGAGGGTAATTGTAGCCGGTAAACTTACTTTTGCTTGAAGTGTAACATCCTGGACTCAGGTTGGCAATGTACCAATACAGCCTTTAGTGTCATCAGGAAACCCGTCTGCTTGTTTGCCTTCCAATATCAAAACAATAGTTTTCCATTATCAGATCGTGCTCATGGTTCAACTACTCTCAAGTACGGAGTTCGACAGCGAGGTGTATTGTCGTGGTGGCAGTGAAAATAGTGTTGATACTAATTTGTGGGAACAGCTGCGGATATTAATTAGTAGAATAGTGACTGACTACATTTATTTACAATAAATTTAGTTATGACAATTAAAGTTAGTCAAACACCTCGGTTGTACGCTCGGTTGAAAAATTATAGTGAAATTCATTATCATCCACGCAAAAAAGACATTAAAAATAGGAGTCAAACATATAACCTCTTTTTCGAAGTCAGTTAATTAAGAGACTTTCGCATAATTTATTCATAACCTTATTAAAATAATTCTTGCAAAGTAGCGCTTGATTCATGAAAATATTTTTACAGTCTGGTGCCATTTCAGGTTGTCGCGCTCAGAAATGTGTCACAGCTTGCGACCTTTTTAAATGTTGGGCAGTTATTTGTGTGACCATTTGTAGAAGAAAAACCGGGTTACAAATAGTATAAATAAGATACAAATTGTATACAATTATTAAGTCTGGCAGCACTGAGCGATATCAATACTGCTTGCGGTTTAGCTGTCAAATGAATATTTGTTTATTTCACCAATTTATGAGTACTCATATGGAGGACTGTTCTCAACTCTGGGTAGGGGCTCCACAGTACCAGCACCTTCCGTTTGACCGCATTCAACGTAGAGCAATTCAAATTGTCAATGACCGGGCAATAACCAATCGGCTTGATCCCTTGGCGCTGCTTAGAGATGTTGGGTCCCTCAATGTTTTCTACCGCATCTATCATGGGGAATGTTCTGAGGAGTTGTTTAGCTTAATTCCAGCCGCTGATTTCCACCTTCGGACTTCGCGACAGAGTTTAGAGTATCATACCCACCATCTTGATGCGTGGCGATCTACAATTGTGCGATTCCGAAGACATTTTTTACCTTGCATAACATCTTTGTGGAATCAGTTACCGAGGGCGGTATTCCCAAACAATTATGACTTAGGGACCTTCAAGAAAAGAGCGTACTCATTCCTTAAAGGTCGGCAACGCATTTGTGATACTTCTGGTGTTGCGGATGTCCGTGGGCAGCGGTGATCACTTTCCATCAGGTGAAGTGGGTCACGGACGGCTCGTTTGCCTCCTCTTATATAAAAAAAAAGCTAAAGCTCTAACTTTGTCGCCTGTCGGTTACATTTGTATTGATTTTTGGTATAAATTTAATGTTTTGCTATAATCGTTTATTATTAAACGTTCTAATATACATTTGCGGTATGTTTACTAAATATCCCTGGACAAGTCACACAAATTGAATCTAACCCCAAAGTAAGCAAATTATATGTTTGTGTTATGGGTGTTAGTCAACGATACTATTACATACAAATACTGAAATAGATACCAGAATAAATTTAATAAACACCCAGACCCGGAAATGCAGACATCTAAATGTTCATCATACAAATGCCTGCCCCCGTCGGGAATCGAACCCGAGCCTCGCGGTTGGTCGATGTAGTTAGAGGCGTGTACGCTAGCCACTCGACCAACAAGAAGGTCAAAGTTATAATTAATGCAACTAAGTTATCATAAAGTTAACAAATAAATAGCAACTTTATACAATTGCACATACAAAAAAAGACAAGTTTCAATTTGTTGACGCCGGCGTCTTAATTAAAATTTTAATACTACTTATGGTGTACAGTAGGAATGAAGGAATACATTTCATTGTGCATCAATAATTACTGAATTTGACATAAAAACTATGTCACTTGTCACAGGAATACATTATCACACGAATACATTTCATTGTGCATCAACAATTACTGAATTGTACATAAAAACTATGCCATCGCCAACCGGATACAAATCCAATCCCTAGCAACGTTATATTTATTGGAAATTCGAAAATACAAATTTCATGATTTTTCTGTTGTCCGAACCGGTGTCGAACCCGAGACTTTAAGAATTTTAGTCCGACGCCGAATTGCTAGACCACAGAAACAAATCATTACAAAAATACCCTGTTGCTAATTCGGAGAAATCTTTACATTAGGGTTAAGGCAAACAAATTGAAATTCTCAAATTTTATATATTGACTGTAGTATATCAAACACAAAAGACGATGAAAGATTTATAAAACGACACATGAATTTAGAAATGAAATTTTAAAACTGAGCGTATATAGTGAATTCATTCAGAATATCTTTGTTCCAGGATCAGAAACGTCTAGCCAGATGAACTCTATGGCCCCTAACTCCTGGGGTTAACAAGATGACACCGGCTGGCTTGTTTATATTCAGCTGTCTCCTGACCAGAACATTATGTGTGATAGCTCCGCAGATCCCAGGTATGAGATTTTTTATTACCTTTGTTGGCATTTCATGATGTTTATTTTACTTTTCAACATATCTATAGATTTAAGCGTGATGTTATAAAGCTAAAAAGCTTGTAAACTTTTAAGATTAAAAAAAAGTATCTTCACGACCATATGCCTGAAGAGGTAGACAGATGCACAACCAAGGCACCCACGACTAGCCAAAGACACTAAGTCCCACAATGTGATAGGTGGCAAGCCTATCGCCAACCGAGCACATTTCCAGTCCCGAGCGCCATTTTTTTAAATTACAAAATTGGAAAAGCTCAATTTTTTTTGTTAATATTATAAATTAATTTTAACCGTGTGTGTGTGTGTGTGTGTGTGTGTGTGTGTGTGTGTGTGTGTGTGTGTGTGTGTGTGTGTGTGTGTGTGTGTGTGTGTGTGTG
>NJDD01001616.1:375771-392416 GCA_002245505.1 Calephelis nemesis
GTGCGTGTGCGTGTGCGTGTGCGTGTGCGTGTGCGTGTGCGTGTGCGTGTGTGTGTGTGTGTGTGTCTGTCTGTCTGTCTGTCTGTATGTATGTTCTACTTTAACGATAAAATGGCTGAATCGTTGTTTTTTTGCATAAAAAGGCCATTAACTGTTTTACCCCTACATCACGGGGGTTTCTATAGCTACACATATTCTTTTTTTTTATGATATTAGAAGGCAAACAATCAGACGGATTTCCTGATGGTAAGAAATTCACGCCGCCTAGAGACACCAAAGGTGGCAACGCACGCCAACCTGGGGCCGGGATGTAAGGCCTCGAGCAAAAGTAAGTTTACCGGCTACCTTACCCTCAGAACCGGAACACGTCATGACGTTATGGCGGCAGGAATAGGTAAGGCGGTGGTACCAATCCGGGCGAGTCGCTGCTAAATTCTACCACCTAGTCAGAATTCACGGTGTTAGTTAATGGTGAGCCTTTGCTCGCCTTTTACGAGCTGCCTGGCAAGGAAGGCAGATGGTCTATTCTACAAAGGAGCCCGGACCAACACGGGGAGAAATTCGACAACTAATAATTCACTAGTATTGTATTAAAGAGTAGGTACCTGCCTAAAATGACATATCCGATTTTAATTTCCGATTTGTATGATATTGAAACTCAAGAGTAATCCTACAGGTTTCGATAGATCCCTAATGTCCTTCGCCCACATGCTTTCCCCCTTTCCCTTTTCCCGTTGTTAGTCCGGGCTCCTATGCAGAATAAAATTTTCCTTTTGCCTTTCCTTCCAGCCAGACAGCTCGTAAAAAGGGAGCATAGGTTTACCGTCACTGACACCATGACAATTGGCTAGGTGGTGGAGTTTCGCAGCAACAAGAATAACCTAAGCGTTTGCCATTGACTTGTTCCGGTTGGAGGTTAGGGTAGCTGATAAACTTACTTTTGCTCAATGCTTAACATCCCAGCCTCAGGTTGGCAACGCACTATTACCAGCTTTAAATAATGGGACAGTGGAAGGATGTAGATTCCCAGAGATACCTACTTAGGTCGTTTCTTTAAGTAAACCATTCGGGTTTTATCCGAGGGCGGTATCAAAAGTTTTCTGAACAAGTGTGTTTAGATGAAAAGAATAATAAATGTGAACGAAAATATCGGAATTGTACACATTACATGTAAGGGACTCTCTCAATCGCAACTACATTTCCGATAAACACAAAATTAAAAAAAGTGTCTTCGGCTAGTCGTAGCTGCCCTGGTTGTACCTTAGCCTACCCCTTCAGGGATATGGGCGTGAAGATACGTTTCTTTTTAAATAACTCTTGTCGAAACTAATCCGAAATGTAGCTAATAATCATCTGGATCACGTCAGCTTTAAAAAAAATAACATAGATATTAGTCCATTCCTTTAGGAGCTATAATTCCACAGACAGACTCTTACATATCAACTTAGATATATTAAAATGATATATTATAACATTCTTTTAACGTTTGGAAACTGTGTCGCAACCAATACATATACAATTTCATAAAGTATTTCCGGATGCGTCTGAAGATAAATAATATGAACGCAATACCACTGCAGTCTGTTGAATGACAAAGCAATATTGCTTTACAATTGCAATTCTCGTTATTCTTCCACTTTAAGAATAAAATTATTTGTATAATATTCGTTTATTTGCATTTTACATTTGGAAACATATAACTTTAAGAATTGTTTCCGGGCTCCTTTGTAGAATAGACCACCTGTCTTCCTACCACGCAACTCGTAAAAGGCGAGCATAGGCGTACGATCACTAACACCGTGACATCCTACTTGATGGTAAAGTTTCGCAGTACCACCATCTTGCCTACTTCTGCCGCCATAACGTAAGTGCTTGCCATTGACGTGTTCCGGTTCTTAGGGTAAGGTAGCCAGTGGACTTACTTTTGAACGAGGCCTAACATCCCGATTTTAGGTTTGCAACGCACCATTACAACCTTTGGTGTCTCTAGGCGGAATTTCTTACAATCAGAAAATGTGTCTGCTTTTTTGCCTTCCAATATCATAAAAAACCCTTCTGCGTCGTAAAGGTTGAACTTGGTTACGAGGTATAAAAGAATAATTTACAAACAGTAAAACTGCAGAAAAGCCTCCAATCCCACACATATTTTAACGCCAAGTTCATTTCGGGGTAGGCTATATGCATTAAGTGCCACCCACGGGTTTGATTTTTCTGAACTGTGTAGCTTTTTCAAGTTTTTTTACACAAACACTTCGGTTTCTTAGATACTTGGCATCACATCATACAAGTCAACCAAGGTTCACCCAATTACCTACATTCATCCACATTCGCATATCTGTTACCTATGTCAATCTTTCACCTGCCATTCTTTGCACATGAACGAACTAAAGGATCATGATCATCTTTGACGACACTTTCTTCCAATCCCGCTTTCTCTATAACCTCTATTATTTATTTTTTGGCATTCACGTTAGTATTTTGATATTAAATTTACCAAAATCGGTATTCAATTATAAAAATAAAGTATCTTCAGGCCCATACCTCCGAAGAGGTAGGCAGAGGCACAAGCAGGCACCCACGACTAGCCGAAGATACTAAGCCCCACAATGTGATAGGTGGCAAGCCTATCGCCAACCGGGCACATTTCCAATCCCGACCAACTTTTTTTTTATTACAAAATTGGAAAAATCCAATGTTCTTTTTTTGGGCGACCCGGGTTTCGAACCCGGGACCTCATGCAGTGAAGTCCAACAACCGGACCGCTAGACCACAGAGGCGTCAATGAGTCATGTCAGGGTCTTGGGTAAAGCGGTGGCCTTATTAGTCAAGTGATGTAGTTCAAGTGTTAGGTATAAATGTGTGTGGGTGTGTGTGTCTGTCTGTGGCATCGTAGCTCTTCAGCAGATGGACGAATTTCGTTCGTTTCGAAATGCAATATACCACGTGTTAGGTTAGGGTCCGGCCTGGCAGAAATCACCTTTAACACAAGCTTTAAGTCCACATTACAAAATCAGTATTAAAAAATCTGATTACAAAATAGCGTCACTTAAAGCAAGTATAAAAGGCAAACAGTTATGTATTTCTAAAGGAAAATTTCCAGGCGTGTTTTTAAAAGAAAAGTGTAAATGCAATAAAGCTGTTGAATACCAAAGCGATATTACTTCACAAATCCAACTTTCTCTGAGAATGAAGTGCTGGTTATTCATTTGTTTGTATTCTTAAAACCCTCAATGCAGATTTAATGTTTTTGTCCAAGTTCCATATTTAAATTCCTAATGATAAAATGCCATTTTACAATTTTTAAAACAGGGTCAAGATCACTTATTTTGTTCCGGTGCTGGGGTTTGAGAACTTTAGTTTAACAAACATTTTACTTAATGTCATCCAGAGCAGGTCATACTTTATTTGCAACAAAAACTAATTTCAACTCCATTTTCATTTCTTGATTTGACATTTCTTTTTTGAAAAGATAGAAACGTACATTAAAGTTTACGCATTAGTATTTTTAATCTTTGTATTTATACGGAATGCAAACTACTAAACTACTGCAGCCCGCAGGGGCATAAAATTTGGCACACTTATAGTTTATGTGTAGGAGAAGTGCAGAACGCTAATATTTTTCAATAATAATTCTTATAAAGTACATTAAATAAAAAAATACCCACACTACCATGCATTTGACATCACAAACAAATATATTGATGATTACGATAAAAGATCACAAATGGAGCACTAAAAAATTGGAAACAAAGTACTTAGTTAGTCTTGAGAAATGAAGATGACGCGACGTTCTTATCAACAAGATATAAAAATTTATTATGGTTGAATTTCGACCAATGGGCGACCACAAGTAATAATATATATAAATTACGTGTCACGTTGTTTGTCCGCGATGGACTCCTAAACTATTTGACTAATTTCAATCAAATTTGAACACCGTGTAAAGTTTGATCGAACTTGAAAGATAGGATAGCTTACATCTCAATTTATGATCAAAAAAATTACCAGTCGGGCGAAGTCGGTATAGACAGCTATAAAATATTAGTCACAAATAATTTTAGTCAGATCGTAATTAAAATTACAAAATCAAGTTTTCAAAAATATCAAATTACAACCAAGTACCATAAAAAACAGTTCGACTTTGGCTGAGTAATTCGCGTGATGTTCGTAGTTTGCATCGTTATGTACAATACACAAAAAAATATTGAGTGTAATTGGTAAAATATTCATTTTCAAAGTCCGTCAAAATGGCGTTTTATTATGGTTTGCCTTTCGAAAGTAACCATCAATTTCCAAAATCTCTTATAAAACAAAAATATGTATAAACACAGTACAATAGCATACAAAGTAACATCGTTACATAAACGCAACTTCTACTTTCAGAACGAATACAATTACTTTTGAAATGTAGTGGTACATTATTGATCTGTTTGCATTCTTAGGCCTGCTCTAGAAGGAAAATTAAAAACTCTGTCTTAGACCTGGCTTATTCAATTATGTTCCTAATTGATATAAATCCAGCCAAAGTAAGAGTTCAAGACAAAAATAATATTCTGAAGAGTGGTATTTGTAAAAAGTTTGTAAAAAGTTTTTTTTGTTTCCTCGTGTTGATCCAGGCTTCTTTCTCCGTGTTGGTCCGGGCTTCTTTGCAGAATAGACCATCTACCTTCCTGCCAGGCAGCTCGTAAAAGGCGAACATAGGCTTACCGTCACTAACACCATGACATCTGATTAGGTGGTATAGTTTCGCAGCGACTCACCCGGATTGGTACCACTGCCTTACATATTTCTGCCGCCATAGCGTCATGACGTGTTCCGGTTCGGAGGGTAAGGTAGCCGGTAAACTTACTTTTGCTCGAGGTCTGACATTCCGGCCTCAGGTTGGCAACGCACCATTACCACCTTTGGTATCTCTAAGCGACGGGAATTTCTTACCATCAGGAAAAAAAAACAACGGGTTGACAAGACCAAGAGTCAAGAGTGCGCAAGCGTGCGTCGTGCGTTTATAAAATAAGCTCAGGAGACTAAATTGTTGTAGAATTTATTAATTATAGCAATTAAAAAAGACTTTGTTTTGGAGTTGAAAGCTACAAGGCTACAGCAATAAGACAATAAAAGCAGAGCATGGGTAGCAATGGATAGGAAATTGTTAGTGATTTCATAGATAAATCCATAAACGAAAAAACTCCATCTTAGACTTATGAAATATTTCATTAATTATTAAGCAGATTATTTCCTACTTATAATAACGGAGACAGTTTCTATTTGTTTTATATGCAATCCAACTGTTACGAGACACTGCCTTCACTACTGCTAAAATAATTTGAAAATGTTTCTCTAATTAACGGACACGATAACGAGTCCCCTTCGTTAGGAATTATGGCTTTTTTTAAAACCATTTATAGTTAGTGTATATTCAAATGTAAAACCGTCTCTGTCACGTAAAAAAATATGCAATATATATATACGATATGCTTGAACAACGTGTTCACAAAATTGTAACGATAATTCGTGGGGGTAGGTATTAATTTTTTTTTGGATCTGGATAAAGCGTATAAAAATCTCCCTCCGATTCTATACACTTTTTCTCTATTTCTTCTAATATTTCTTCAACCCACACGGAACGTGTCTTTCTTGTCGTTGGCTACGGCGGACTAAAATCAATAACAATGTTCCTTCATCGGACTCCATTTTGCAACTGCGAAACTCGCGGCAAACGTTGTCGCTTGTCGACGGCAGCAGTTGTCGCCTGTCGGCGTCAGCCGTTAACTATTGACTGCTGCAGTTACCTATGCCGTTGGCGACATGCTGCTTGTCTGTAAGAGCTCTTATTTGCTTTAAGTAATGAATATCGCGGTCTTTAACACCAAATTCTAGATGCACTATGAAAAACTAGTTGAATAAGATGTTTGCTTATTGTCATTTAGAGTCGGTGAAAAAGGCAAACAGAGCGGTTCAGCTCTGCGTCCGATCTGAATCTGGTTCAAACCCGTAAAAATATGGGCTCAAAAAACTTGGATGGAATTCTGATATTGCCTACGCACTAGTCCTATCCAAACCCGTGACAACTCGTATAGAATCACGTCATTTCATACGGAGCCACAGCAGCGTTTACGTTGTCGATCATTAGCCCTTTCAATTAACGTCAACTGCAATGTTATTGTATCTACAAAGACGCAGAACACGTAAAGATTAAAAGGAGCTTTCTACAATAAGCACACAGTGATACGCCAAAACGACAGGAAATTTGAGGATCCCCATGACAGTACATTCGTATTTGAATAAAATATGAATATGACAAATATAATATGGCGATAGCCAAGTTACCAGTGCGCGTGTAGCCTTACAATACAACGAAAAGCAAAAAATTATCCCTTTTAATGTGTGTATAAATAAAATATACACTCATTTATTTTATTTTATTTAAACAGTCGTCAGATAGTGGTAGTTTCCATAGGGTTCGGAAACCGGCAAACAGGAAAGTCTTTTCTTTATGGACCCCTTTACTCTTGTACATAAAATTACTATACAAGAAACATATCAAACAAAAAAGACCGTTGGGACGTATAAGGCCTTAAGTAATAACATTTGAAAGCAACAATAAACCAGACGCGTTTACAAAAGAAAAATACAAACGCAACGCCATGAAATAGCAATGCAATATTGCAACATAAACGCAACTTCCACTTTCAGAATGAACATCGCCACTTTCAGAATGAAGTGGGACATTACTCATCTGTTCGTATTCTTGAAGAGTCTTCAATTTAAGTTCCATGTTTGCATTTGTCAAATAGAAATGTTGGAGCGAACATTGAAGCGACTTTATTTTATTTTTGCGTAGAATGGCGAGTTTAAAATATATTTACTTTTACATTTTATATTATTTTTTATTAACGGACTCTAAAAATGAGGGTTTTAGTTTAAACGTATGTTTTTAATGATATTTAAAGGTAAGTAAGCAGACGGATTTTCTGATTTTCCTTTGGTGTTTGTAGGCGACGTAGATTTCTTAGTCAGGAAACCCGTCTGGTTTGCATTTTTTTCTCAAAAAAACATAAAGCATTTTAGCTCTACATGTTTAAGTTATGAAACAATTTCATGACTTTGACTAAACAAAGCATCTTCATGCCCATATACCAAAGTGGTAGGCAGATGCACAAGCAGGGCACCCAAGACTAGCCGAAGACACTAAGTCCAACAATGTGATAGGTTACAAGCCTCTCGCCAACCGGGCACATTTCGAATCCCGAACAACGTTTTTTTTTTGACAATTGGAAAAGCCCATTCTTTTTGTTGTTTGACCCGAAATTCGAACCGAAACCTCATGCAGTCAAGTCCAACAACTGAACCGCTAGACCACAGAGGCGACCTTGACCTTGACCTTGAGTGGCCATGACTAATGTACAAAATATTGGGATTCCGGGTCCCACATTGGTTCTGACTAGTGAAACTGTCTTAGACATAATAATCATAAGTATCCATGTCCATGGTATTAAAAAGATTTGTAATTTATTTATTTAAATCCCTCATCGAAGATAATTGTGTATATCATTATGAATGGAGTCTATGACCTCAAATAGCCACTGGTATGACGATTTTCAAATATCTTTAACAAAAAAAAAGTGACAGATGTTTTTACATTTTATCTATTACTACCTGTCCCGGCGAACTTCGTACCGGCTGCTCAGTTTGTATGGGAAAAAATAAAATGTTATTACGTTTCCGAACAAATGATGACCGAATTTAATTAAGTTACCATGTTTCCGAACAAACGATGCTCTTTCAATATAGTCCTACTAATATCTAATCTGTGCTATAGTCTATTGCTGTGAATGACATTGACATTCGTTACGCGCGTTTTTTAAAATATGCAAAATTAAATGTATATTTTTCAATATTTCTGAGAGATATTTTTAATATTTTTTCCATAAGAACCTTCTCCTAATAATAACAAATACAACAAATAAAGAATTAGTGAAATCGGTCCAGCCATTCACGCGTGATGCCGTGACCAAGGAAAACGGGTTTCATTTTTATATATATAGATTACAAATCTAAAACAAAATATTAAGCTGATGCAAAGTAAAATTCACGAACATTAATGCATTGTTTCAAACAAAACTTTCATCCAACGCGTTACAACTTTACAATTTGATAAATGCAAGCGTAAAGTTGGCGTAGTGAAAGCTTTTAAAGTATACAAACAAATGAATGTTGTATGTAAGCGCCTCTCTATTTTAGAATTGTTTTAAAAGAGGCACACAAATAAATGAATATGATGTCGTTGGAATGGTAAACGCTAAAAATATTGAAGTTATACTTCTTTTGGCGCGTTAGGAAAAAATGATGAGGGTAAATTTTTACGATGCGCGCGCACACCGTCACGAAAAACCGACATGATGAAGTTAGCTATAGATAACATTTTAGTTTTCAAAAAAAGGTACCTTAAATATTAAATAAACTTTATATAACTAAATAATGCATTATAATAAAACTTTTAATGTATTAAATACCTTTTTTTCTATGGTTAGTGTCATTTTGTCTACAAATGTAAAATAAGGTAAAAGACAAAATTTTTAAAAAGATTTTTATCTTATTACGCCGAAAAAGTATAACTTCTAACACGTGTACATAAGTATACACACAATTTTTTTAAATCTGAAAGTGAGCATCTTTGTATGTATGATTTGTTTTACGCTTAAAAGAATGAAACCGAATTTAATTATACAAATTAGTTACCTATATCTTTAGAAGTTCCTTTATATTTAATTTTGTAGTGGTATGTTGGAGCTAGATGATTGTGATAAGCGAACAACGTCGAGGGCGACGACTAGTATTTTGTTTAAAAGAATTGAAGCAAATAGACAAATTTAATGGTGACAAAAATGCACGATCCAATCAGAGAAATACAAGATCCAACCTTCTTCACCATCTTTTTATCTGCTACTCTATTATCTAAACTGGAAGTAAACATTGAATGAGTAATAGAAAATAAAATAATTTGATGAAATGCTTGTCGTAATTTAAATAAATAGGTACATAGAACGTCAGATACAGTAAAACTCTCATAATAATAATAATCTCTAATCGCATGAAAATATTAGTCATCGCCTTTAACAAACAACCTAGTACGTCGGTCAATTATATGACTGTTAGACTGACTTACTAAAAATACTAAAACTATAGAAAGTGTATAAAAATAATAATTGGGGGCATTGGCCAGAAGCGTGCACGTCGCGATCCCTGGTAGTTTATTAGACTGCAATTTTAGCCTGTAAAAGTACCGCAGAGCGAGCTAGGGCGTTTCCTGGAGGCGACGCGTACCGATCCGCTCTCGTCGGTGCAAAAACACCAAACCCATCAAGAACACAGAGCCCGAACAGGTGAATCGAGGAGTGGAGGGTGTCAAATAGGCACGTGGAATGTGAGAGGGGGAATGGAAGCGAAGATAAATTAATTGAATAATATAATGGATGAGAGATGCCTGGAATTACTGTGTGTAACGGAGACTAAGTGAAAGGTTAGTGATATTTTTGATCTACCCGGTGGTAGGTTGGCTCTGTTGTCAGGTACATAGCAGAACGATCACGCCAGCGCTGGGGTAGGTATCATCTTATCGTATCGCTTAGCCTCAGGCCTGAGAGAGGATGGTTTAGTTGGTTGGGTGGACGGCAACATATCGCCTTGGTTTGATGTTAATATTGGCGTCAAGCAGGGCTGTGTGTTGTCGGCACGCATGTTTATTTTGTATTTGGACAAATGTCTTTAAATGTGCAGGTTTACTAATGTGGGTATGCGTATGGGTAATCAAGTGGTGAATTGCCAGTTTTATGCAGACAATGCTGTACTTTTGGGCTCTACAACATCTGAGCTGCAGACACTGGTCACAGTTATGGGAGGTGATTGTAAAATAGGGGCTCACAATTGAATGCGACGAAAACCAAAGTTATGGTGTTTAAAAGGGAAAGCCATGACGGATTTAAGAGTTTTAGTTGATGACGTTGTGTTTGAAGTGATTGAAATTATATATCTTATTTGCGCTTTTAGCAGGGATGGAAGATACACCGCGGACGAAGAGAGGAGAGTGTTTGCAGGGATAGTGTGAATGGAGCATCGGATAAACTATTTCAAAGCGAAATTTTGAGTCAAAAAGCCTCTGTGGTGTAGCGGTTCAGATGCTGGACTTGACTGTATGAGGTCCCGGGTTTAAATCCCGGGTCGGACAACAAAAAAGGAAATTGAGTTTTTCCAATTTTCTAATAAAAGAAAACGTTGCTCGGGATTGGATATGTGCGCGGTTGGCGATAGGCTTGCCACCTATCACATTGTGAGACTTAGTATCTTCAGCTAGTCGTGGGTGCCTTGGTTGTATCAACTCTTCGGGGATATGGGCGTGAAGATACTAAAAAGCTAGACTCGCTTTGCATAATTCTGTGTTTATCCCAACGTTATTGTATGGAAGTGAGAGTTGGGTATGTCAGAGAAAGCACGAAAGGAGGATAAATGCGGTCGAAATGAGAGTCGAAAAATCTGTAGTGTAACGCTCGCTGACCGCATTCGTAACATATCTGAGAAAGAGTGGGATTTATAGAAATTGTTGGTCCGCTCCGCTGGTTCGGTTACGTGGAAAGATATACAGATGAAAGATTGACAAAGCAGATATACAATGCGAATGTGGATGGATGTATGTAACCGGGGAGACCAATGTTGGCATTCCACGATCAGATCACGCGGATATTATCCGAGGGTGATGTTAAGAGTCGCTTAAACCGGCATGTTTGTATGAAAAGGGTAATGAAAGTGAAAGAAGCCAGACAGGTTTGTCAGCATCGTCTGACACTCAATACTCTCTGCCTCTGTATGAATATATATCTAAAAAAATTGAAATCGAAAGCAAACCAGTAGTGTTACTCTTGAATATCGATTTCATGAAAATTGGAAATTTGAATCGGATTTGTCATTTTAGGTACTCTGGAACACAGTAATAACGGATGATTAACATTTAGTTACAACAAAATTCAATAAGTCGGATAAAATCATCTATTGTTTATTATTAATTAAAATTTAATAAGTCGCTAGTTTTGTGTTCAAGAGTACCTAAAGTGACAGATCCGTTTCCAAATTCCCAATATTGCATTTACCGAGATTCAAGAGTAACCCTACAGAGTATAAGATATGCGTATGTGACAAATTTCCTGATGATAAATTATAAATTGTGATCCTCAAGCTTGGTTGCTGAGTCGTAGTTTAATGGTAAATTGAGTTTATTTTAAGGCAATTAAAATTTTAAACAATATAAAAATGATTCACTAACGCAATTATATGCTCTTAAACATTAAGCGTTCACATTCAGCCAAAGCATCACAAATTTACAGATTAATAAAAACAAACTTGAACATTAAGTATGAATGCTTTCAAAAATAGCAAATGCCTATATTATTTTATTTATTTTTAAGGTGCATACCTTTACGTTCCCATATAAAGTTTATCATGATTTGACTAGAGGTTTTCGAGTTATACTTCGTAGTCTTTTTCAAAATGTTTTCTTTTATAAAAAAAATGTTAAGATAATCTAAAGTTTGATTGGTTATGCATGTTATCAGGTTGATGACGTCACTATTTCTTAACATGAACGAAATGTTGTAATTTAGTTCCGCGCAGGCGAAGTCGCAGGCGTGAGCTTACGAAATATGTTTATTACATTACATAAGACACAAAATAAAATAAGGGATTGTAGAAGAATTTAATTTCAACAGCAACCCCCTAATCCGATGAAAAGGGATAATCTGCTAAGTCGATTTCCTTGCTTGTTTGCTCTACCACCCTATATAAAATAATTTCATTATTAAAAAATCTGTTCCAATACGCATGAAATATTATGAATATTTTCTTCTTAGAATATTGATTATTTTTAAAATCATTTTATTTTACATTCAGAATATTGTTAGAATATTATATATAAATATATACATTTTACAAATCTTTTCGTATATGTAAAAGAAAGTCATGTTAGTTATAATATTTATAACTCAAGAACGGCTGAACCGATTTGACTAAATTGATAGGGAGGTAGCTCAGAACCTTGAGACGGGCACAGGGTACTTTCTATCCCGTTCTACTGTAAGGTAACTAACAACATTTTAATTTTAACCCATAGGAACTAAACATGTTAAACGGAGTTCGAAGGAGCAGCTAGTCTCTATTTATAAAAGGAAGTCGTGTTAGTTACACTATTTATAACTCAAGAACAGCTGAACCGATTACTGATAATACCTAGTCTTACGCCATAATGGGCATGTCATGTTCTGGTCCAGAGGGTAGGGTATCCGGTAAACTTTCTCACATTCACCCTGGCACTCCCTGCTATAGGATTTTGATGTAACTGTTACATCTATCATGGCTATAGAAAATTATTTTAACATCAGGTAAGACGCGTGCTTTCTCGATCGCTGTGTTTTGCCATAACAAAAATTGGAAATCGAACATGAACGTTTTAGTTAACCAGTAGCATTAGTCGTGGGCACTATATTTGTTGATGAATCAGGTTATCTATTTTTTTTAAATACCAGTATTGCAAATAGTAGAGTACAAGACGTATCTATACAAGTGTTTTATTTTTTCACAGTTTTAAAAGAACCTAGCAGAAGAATTTCCTGGTGGCAAAAAAAACACTTCGCACTGAAATGTTATAAATCTATATTTCTTTTCATGTAGCTGTAAGGCTGGGATTCGATTCCCGACAAGTGTAGGATTTTGTATAGTGAACTTTGATATTTGAATTTCCGAGTTTTCGCTTTTATTAAATTAAAAATAAACTGGTATCAATTAGTATTTCTATGTATTTCTTGAAATAACTAACATCCATAACACTTGCCTAAAATTTTGCTTGGTTTTTGGGTTAGATCAATTTGTGTATTTTGTAAATAAGAGACTATCTACAGAATCATTTCGTTTTCTTAACATGTGATAAATGATTCTATCAAAATATAGAAACTTTACAATATATTGTATCTATAGCACAACAGATTTCTTTATAGGGAACAAAGATCTTTTGTTGTTCGACCAGACTGAAGGTCAGGTTATTCATCAATTACGTATTGTCGAAGAGCCTATTAAAAGCTAAATCGTGAAACTGAATTTAGCTAAAGTTTCGGTTTTAGAGCAGTTTCAGACTAGCGTTTTATATGCGCGTAGGAGTTCGATTTTGGAACCGTTTGTAGGCGCGGTTTTTGTTACACGCTCGTACGAGCGTTGACGCCCTTCTAAGCTCTAATTAATATGTAACCTGGATTAATACATAGGATAGTTTATATTCCGAAATAATGTTCCTATGGGACCACGCGGGCAACACCGCAGATAACAGGTAGTTAACTAGGAAACACATCTAATAAAGCTCTGTTCAGTACATGCAATAAATTTTATCCGTACAATAATACACGATTCAAACGATTTTTTTCTTTTCAATTTAAAAGTACAATTTTTCTTTTGACTTAATCCATATCGAATGAACTCGTCTATTAAAAAAACACTTAATTAGTATATTAACGACATTTATACTTAGTTACATAATCATTCACTGATTTCATTCATCATCATGACTTGATGATTTAAAGAGGTTCCTCTTATTCCTCCGCTCGTGGCTTTTATTAAAATCTATTGAGCTCTAGTTCTTTGAAGTGATATTATCTAATTCTTGTTAAATACATTTATAATAAATTCTAAAGTAAATATAACAGCTCTTAGTGTAGTGAACGAAACAGTCATGACGATATCTTGTTAAATTTATAAGGAACTGTTTGTCTGTATACAGGGTTACATTCAAAAGATCAGCCAAATTTTGAGAAAGGGTAGGGAATGAATGACACTTTCCGTAGGTATTTGAACTAATTAAATAAAAAAACAAAATACAACAATACAAACTTGACCGCCTCGTTGGTCGAGTGGCTAGGGTACATGTCTAACTACATCTACCAACCGCGAGGCCCGGGTTCGATTTCCGACGGGGTTAGGCATTTATTTGATGAACATTTAGATATCTACATTTCTGGGTCTGGGTATGTATTAAATTTATTCCGCTATCTATTTAAGTAACTTCTATGTGTAACACCCACAATACAAGCATATAAATTGCTTACTTTGGGGTTAGATTACATTTTTGTGTTTCGTCCAGGGATATTTATTTATACAAATTTTATGGTTACAACGTAAGCAAAGCGCTCAACTGGTTTTCGCCCACCTCAATCGCATGCGCAGGCTGGTGACGTCATGACGCGTACTAGGTACGACTTAGCGTAAGAACAAGCGAATTATTAAAGCGGATTATTTAAAACGAATCTTTGAGCAGATATTACAAATTGGTAATAATATTTGAAATTATCATTTTAGCCTTACCTCCCTTGTATTAAAATTTGCCCGGCCCCTTAAAAGTAACCCTGTATATATAAATCTATCCCCATTTCGGGTGGTCATAATACAAAAATTTATACACGTAAATATTACAAATTGGCAATTATATTTAAAATATATCTTGTATTAAAATTTGGCCGGTCCTTTGTAACCTTGTATATTTAAATGAATCCCCATTTCGCGTGGTCACCGCATCACGCCTGACTGAATGGACCAAATTTGCTGATTCTTTTTTTTGTCGTAAGGGCTATTGTGAGAAGAAAGTTCTTACGAAGAGAAAAATCAGAAAATTTGCAGGGAAAGTAGAAAAAACTAAACTTTAACTTTGTCCTTACAAACTGTTAGTAGCTAATAATGTCAAGCTAGTTTCTTACTACTACGAAAACAATAACAATGAAGTTCTGCCAAGAAGCAAAGGTAAATAGTGGTCATAAACTTTTTTGTTATGTAAATGTCAGCAAATAATCACATGGCTCTTCTGATGGTAAGAGACAACTGACCTATAGACACCACAGATGTTACAGGTGAGTCGCTGTCGCTGTATTGAGATCTTATTGTGCAATTTTACCCCTTCCCTGCAGGACGGTACATGACAGTCATTATGGCGGAAGAAATAGGTAAGGCGCTGGATCCCTACCCTGGCAAGTTGCTGCACAACACACTGCTATCAGTGGTCTTGTTAATTGTTATATATTTTAACCAGTTCTCGCCTTTTACGAGCTACCTGGTAGAATTGCAGATGGTCTGTTCTACTCAGCGGACCAACACTGGTTCACAGATACTACACAGATACATTAATTATTTACTTTTCTTCTGTTTCTTCTAATTCTGTTTCGAAAACCGAAGATATTGTTGAAGGTGTTATCTAGTAGAAATATTAATTAAAATCAATTTGTAAATTTAACAAGACAAAACCTGTTATGTAGCTGAGAACTATTTTGATCACGTCATCTTTAGAAAAATCAGCATCGAAATTAGTCCATCCGTTTAGAATTTATGATTTCACAGACAAACACACAAACACACACAGACATATAACCAGCCTTTTTATTCATAATTATCACAAAATTTCCTCGGGTACCTTTATCGGGTACCTCGGGTATCCACATTTGCATTGTGTATTTGCTTTGCTAATCTATCATTCGTATTCTTTTCAAATGATCGAACTAGCGGTTAAATTCAAATTACATTTTACTACTCAATTAAAAGAAGGAAAGATGAAATGACTTTTTTTAGAATCAGTACACTAAAAATATTGATCCGATATTTTATGTGTTTTACAGTTGAGTACTACATATAAAATATCCTATATACATCTGATAATAATTAAGAGAAGTAAAATTTTTAAACACTGACTTCAACTGTTTCAGTGGGTACAACTCCTCGCGATTTGATAATTCTATTTTCGAAAGTTTACAAATGGTTTCGAAACGGCCTCTCATAAATTTTGACATCATAATTTTGTCATGCTTAATAATGCAAAAATATTTTTTTTGCATTATTAAGCATGATAAAAAACATTTTTTTTCATTATTAAGCATGACAAAATGATGATGTCAAAATATGACATGACAATGAGGCCGTAAATATAATTCTTCGTTTATATCTACGGCCTCATCGATGAACCATCCTATCCTATTTTTCAAAAACTAATTTTTGCCTCAATAATCGCCTACGAACATGAAAAAAATTCACTTGAATTGAAAATCTCCTTTATGTATGGAGTTGGTTAATAGATCGTTATTGTTATCTGATTAACTGCAATGCTCTGCATTTCATCTCTTATCTCGAAATAGCAATCCTGTTTTTGTTTGTCGTACGGCTGGAGCTGTGTTATACACAATATAATGATATTTGCATTAAAAATTAAGAAATAAAGAAAGTATTGTCACGCCCATATCCCCGATGAGGTAGGCAGAGGCACAACTAGGTCATCCACGACTAGCCGAAGATATTAAGTCACACAATGTGATAGGTGGCAAGCCTATCGCCAACCGGGCACATATCCTATCCCAAGCAACATTTTTTCTTATTAGAAAATTGGGAAAACCCAATTTTCTTTATGTTGCCCGACCCGGGATTTGAACCCGGACCTCATGCAATCAAGTCCAACACCTGAACCGCTAGTTTGGTGTTTGATTGTAAAGAATAAGATACCTTTTTAATTAGATAAGAAGTACTATTTAAATTATGCGCTGCGGCTATATTCGTAATAATAATAGTAATAATAATCTTTATT
>NJDD01001616.1:393300-406209 GCA_002245505.1 Calephelis nemesis
TTATGTGGGTCGTCTTTTAACTTTTTTTGCATTTTATTTCTGTTGTTTTAATATTCCAGTTGTAATCTATGGTTTTATAATACGTTTGTTGCTTGGAATGTATTTTTTAGTTGTACTCATATCTAGTGATTTACTTAGTTTATTTATTAGACGTTCTACAACTACATTTGGATCATCTTCGTTCATTATGTCAGCTAAATTTTGTTCTTTAAATATTTGTAAAGCATTTTGATAATTAATCGATGATATATACTTAGATATTTTACTGTTATGTAAATTTGCTTTTGACAACAATAAAAACGTGGTATAATGGTCAGTGATTGTTGTAGGTAAAATAGCAATAAATGCAGAGTGCATTGATTTGTTAATTTTTAACATCAAATGATCGAGACAATTTTTTCAAGTCAAGTTTTGGAAATTCGTCAAGCTTTGGAAATCCGAATGTATTTTAAAGATATTTATATAAAGAAGTTATTATAAAATTAATCATTTCACTTAATTTTAGAGTAAGTCAGCCAATTTAAAAGTATAAGGAGTAAAAAGTGTAAAGCCGAAACGTAGAATTTAAATAGTAGTGCTCTACCTGGTTAAACTCACTAAAGTTTTTAAGATATCTTGCATTTGTATTATTTTGCAATTTCAGCTACGAATCCACAAAAATGTGTGGTTAAGGATCCAACGCTACAAAGGTTTGAATATGTTTTACATCAAAACGAGCATATTGCCTTTGTTCTTGTGATATTTTATTATCTACTCTCGATCTGCAAGCAATATTTAAGTGCCTTCTCTTTCATCGGCTTTTTCTCATTATGGAGGACTATTCAGCTCTAGTGCTTTGTATTTTGTAATATCGACGGCTGAAAGGCAAAACTGATTATGTGACATTTTTATCAAATTTCAATTATATACAGATGATCTCCAGCCTTAACGACGTTCTGAATATAGCGAATGCTGAAAAAATCCTTAACAAAGATGAACAATGATTGAAACCTATATTTTCCTTATGAGTTCTTTATTCCTACCTACTATTAGTAATAAATATGATGACTGAAGATACCCTGGCTCCACCATCATCATGCAGTGATAGGTTAGAAAATCAATGTAATATATTCATCATTTGTCTCCGTAACTTGGACCACATTTCAGAGTATCGGACCAGCCAGCCATTTGAGTGTTCAAATGGCTCCCTCAAATTTATCATTTAGATTTAATTTTCCCCTATCATTTCTCCAATTTTCCCCGTGTTGGTCCGGGAATCTGCAAACCATCTGTATTCTAGTGCCAAGCACCTCGAAAAAGACGAGCCTAGGCTTACTGTCACTAGCACCGTGACATCTGAATAGGTGGTAAAGTTTCACAGCGAGTTTTTCCATAATATATTCCCTATATGCCTTCACAGAAACACTAATATTCTTCCCCCCCTTTAAATCATTATAATCATAACTTACTTAAGTTGTCCGAAAAGTCTTGGAAAAACATTTTAATTTTCTTCATTCTCTAGATTCTCTTAATCGCTTACTTTCAATCACTTCACTCGTCGTAACACTTTTTTTTCGTATTCCTTCACAGTTCAAGCAATCAGACTGGGGAATTGACATTATTTTTATTTTCAAAGAAGTGAAACATTCATTTAAAAACAATCACAGTTGCAATATATATCAAATACTTTATTTTTATTATTTCGTTTTCATTCAATGAATTGGTCCGTAAATTAAAAATGTGCTAGTTTAAGATTATTTTAGTTTTAATTATTTATTTGTATACTACAATCGGTATAACTGTATGTTCAAGTTTTCTATCTAGGGCCAGCTGTAATAAATCTCTTGACGAAAATTCTCTTTTGTTATACAATATTTCTAAACGCTGTTTGACGGCCTCGTTGGTCGAGTGGCTACATACATACACGCCTAACTACGCCGACCAACCGCGAGGCTCGGATTCGATGCCCGACGGGGGCAGGCATTTGTGTGATGAACATTTAGATGTCTGCATTTCCTGGTCTGGGTGTTTGTTAAATTTATTCTAGTTTCTATTTAAGTATTTCTATGTATTAGTATTGTTGACTAACCCCCATAACACAAGCATATAATTTGCTCACTTTTGAGGTTAGATTCAGTTTGTGTAACTTGCCCAAAGATATTTATTTATTTCTCTTGTTTGCAAGGAATGAGTACACATCTCATCCAATGACAAGAGATACCTGTAGCTGTAAATACTTAGGCCGTGTTGAGGCCGGTATGTTAAGCAGGTATATTGGATTCCTTAACCTCTAGAATTAAAAACAGCAGCAGCTTGTTTGTAACAAGTAAATCTCTATCCAGACAAGATGCCGCAGTGCATTTTGCCACCAGTCATGTTTTTAGTGACTCATTTAATATGAGGCAGCTAGAACCAGAGTGGCCTAACTTTTACAATATTGAGTTTCATGATTTGTTACAATAATTGTAAGAAATCATAAACTCAATACATATTGTAATAAAAAACCAGTTAGACATCTCTGGTTCTCATGGCCTCATATATGCTTGTAACGTTGTTGTTGAAGGTAATAAAACCGGCTTCATTTCCTTCTAATAACGTAAAATATCTGCATAAGGACACTCACAATGAAGATATTAAAAAGACGAATCTGGTATCTAGACCAATGAATAATGTCATAAAATTGTTTCAGATTTCAAAACAGGTGACAAGAAGATTATAAATGGCCCATTTTGGCACGAGGTATTCACGGAGATATATGAGGAAGAAGAGGATATTTCCACCACCACCTTGGAACCGCTACCGTTCTTTGAAGATGATGCTTCTACCAATAACGTGACGGCACAGCTTGGCACACATGTACATTTACACTGTCGGGTGCATGACTTGGGAGAAAAAACTGTAAGTTGCAGTTACTCGAATTATTTGTTCCTCTTATTAACGTTTTAGAATTTTCTTTTCATGACTGTGTACACATGGGGATTTCAGTTATAAATAAATATCCCTGGACTAGTCACACAAATTGAATCTAACCCCAAAGTAAGCAAATTTTATGCTTGTGTTATGGGTGTTAGTCAACGATACTAATATTTGTTATTTTTGATCTCGGCTACCATTTCAAGTTTATATTCTATACTTATAAAATAGCATGTTCTGACTGACTAATTCATCATCGCCGAACACAAACTGATTAAGTTATAGCCATGAAATTTTGTGAGTAGGGTCGTTTTATGGAGTAGACACCCACTAAGGACGGAATAATGGAAATTCTACCCCTACGGAGGTGAAATAGTGGTTGATAATTTGTACGGAAGACCATCATTTTTAAAGTTAGAAACGTGAAACTTTATTTTTGGGCTACTTATGATTCATGAGTAGATACGTATTTAAGCGTTTCTAGAAATTTTACACCTAAAGAGGTGAAATAGGGGTTGGAAATTTGTATGGAAGTTCTTAATAATGGTCTGTAAGCAGTAAATGTATTAACTGCCAGGGGAGCAAAGCCGCAGGTAACAGGTAGTGTTTTAATACGATTGATTGTTACAAATGTAGTTTAATCAAGCGCCATGGACGGCAAGTGTACAGTACATTTTTATTTCTACAGATTTCATGGGTGAAACGCCACGGGGATGACATCCATCTCCTGTCGTTTGGTCGACACACTTACTCTGCAGACTCAAGATATTCTTTAGCTTTCGAGCACCCTAATAATTGGCGCCTGCTCATACAATATGTGAGTGAAAGGGACGAAGGATATTACGAATGTCAGATATCAACACATCCGCCTTTAGTTCGAAGAGTACATCTAGCTGTTGTAGGTAAGAATTTTATCAGTCTTTCTAGAACGTTTAGACGCTAATGTAATTCCATGGCAAAATGGAGGACTTAGAAAATATTTTGAATCGTAAATATTGTATGCAACCGCCATTAACTTTTGAAATGTGGTAACAAAAACTCACAGGTTTTTTACAATCAGTAAACGTGTAGAAATATCTTTTGAAAATATTCAGCAAATTGTCCTCACAAATATCTTAAACTAGACTGTTCAGAACTGAGAATTAGTAATATCTTTTTAAGTATACTAATACTTCATTTTTTTTTAAATAAGTATCTATGGGAACCGCAACAGGATTAAATAAATTTAGGTTGATTGAAAAAAAATCGTAAACTATCACAAAAAACTCACATTTTGATGTACCCGTCTCTAGAAAGTATTAATTACATTAATTTCTATTGAAGATGTGGTTACAGAAAAAAATATGAGCTACTCTAAAAGACGCTTTAATTGAGTATGAGTCCGATTTTTTATAAAACCGAAAAAACAGAAAATATATCATCATTATATTTGCAGGCAATTTCAGCAATCCATTGATAAATTCTTGTTACTAGGTACACTGTATCAGCTCCCGACAGAAATGTACTATTCCCCTGTGTTGGCTAGGGCTATTCTGCAGAATAAACAACCTGCTTTTCTGCCAGGCAGCTCGTAAAAGTTGAGCAAAGGCTTTCTGTCACTAAGATCGTGACATCTGACTAGGCGGTAGAGTTTTGCAGCGACTCATCTGGATTGGTACCATCGTCTTATTTACTGCCATATCGCCATAACGTCAGTACTTGCCGTTGACTTGTTCCGGTTCGTAGGATAAAGTAGCCGTTACACTTACCTTTGTTCAAGGCCTAACAACCCAGCCTCAGGTTGGCAACGCACCGTTACCACCTTTGGTGTCTCTAGGCGGCTTGAATTTCTTACCATCAGGAAATCCGTCTGCTTGTTTGCCTTCCAAAATGATAACATAAAATTACTGAAGTAGTTTTAAGGACATATTAACGCCAATAAGTAGATTTTGCGTAATTAATTATGTATGGTCATGTCACAGAACTTTATACGCTCTAAACTGGGGTTAACCGCTGAGGGCGTATTTGTGTGAATTTGTAGAGGATTCCTTACCCTCATTTGCATCTAAAACTTTCTACAACTTTGTAGAAGGGAAATTTCAAAATGAACTTTATGTCACGTAGTTTAAAGTTGCAAATAATGTGCTTAGTAGATAGGTGTATGATTTATACCTTCGGGGCTCTTAAGGATTTTTCATGAAGGTCGTGTTCTCTATCTGTAGGTAAAAGGTTGTAATGATCTGTGAGTTTTGTAATTTGAGAGCTTGGTTATTAGTGCAAGTTCTTGGATTTGATTTTAGAAATAGAATAACATAACTAAATTGACGCTGTCTTCAGTAGGCTATTTGGAGTTAAGCAGCGAACAAGCAGATAGATAAATTAAGCTCTAGGGTCAGGATATAAACCATTTTACTTTCGTTTTTGATACGGATTCTAACCGAAGAGGTAAATAACTTTAAAACAAAAGCAACGCCTGAAAAAAAAAGCGTTTCATATGATATATTGAAAATACAGAAAGTGATTTTTATATTTTTTCCAATTTCAATAAATTTTATTCATATTTCGAAACCAATCCATGCAATTGATATATTTCATTTCGTTAGCATTATCAACTTTTTCATTTAAAAAATTAATAGAGCCATCGAAATAATCTCGATGATACAATCTGACATTTCCCGAATTTATTTCAACTATGATACAAGAATTTAACAGTTGATAAGTTATGTGTCATGCACAAAATCATATAGTTGTAAAGTTTTGAGATAATTGTTATACCTCAAGGTATTTTTATTTTAACACTTGCCCTGTGCTTGGAATATTTTTTTACAAATATTTTTAAGGAAAGAAAAAACACCTTGAGAAAAATGAAAGCAATGGCCATTATACGTGTGAATTTCATCTTTAACGATGAACTCATTTAGCAGGTACTCACTACTCAGAACTGTGTATCTAAAGGTCATAACTACTCGTGTGAACGGTAAAGAAAGGGATTAAAGATTTCGTCACGGGACTTGAGTCATCAGTAGGTCAAATAGTTAGAGCATTCGTCGGTTTGAGACGAAAGGGAAAAGGTTCAAGTCCTGTCTGGGGCGCAATTTTTTTTTCTTTGAAGTTAGTAGAAATTCTTATACCTACCCTCCTCTTTAGTTGGTCAAGGGGTTAGCGTATTCGCTTAAAGTTACCAAACAGTCACACTAGTCTCAAATTAAATTTTTAAATTTGAAATAGTGCATTTTAGTGATGAGCATAATACATGTCTGCATTTCTGTACCAAATCTGATTAATAAGACAATACATCTATATTTATATTTCAAGTCGCAACTTATAGTATTCAAAGTTCGGGAACAAAGAGAATGAGGTTCATAAAGAGACGTTAAATCTTTTTTTTACTTTTCTATTTTAATACAAGATGAAGCCATCATTTCAAACTGTCCAAACAGTCTTAAATTAGAAATATTTGGACTGCATAATTCAACAGGAGTCTTGGGATACGGAACTTAAATTGGAAACACAAAACGAAACCCTTTTAGATTGAAGCCTCCATTTTGTACCTCTAAGATTTAGATTACAGAGTCTATTAATGGTAGTAACAGGCGTCTCGTGTCAGTCCCGAAACATGCCCTTATCAAGTTCCTATAATCTTCAAAGCTAACTGAGAAAATTGTTATCTTAGATAAGATTTAATATTAGCTTATGTTTAAGCTTTAAAGTCTTCTTTGTGCGGAGTACAACTAAAATGGAAATAGAAAACATTTATTTCACAAACCATACAATTTGTTCTTGTGAGAAGTTTGTATAATTCCAACAACCGTATTTAAAAAGCGGCCATTCACTGAGAGTTCAGTCGGGCAGGCTTCTCCTTTTCTTCTTATTTCCTATGTCGCTACTTATTTTATATACTTAATGGTATTAGAAAGCAAACAAGCAGACGGATTTCCTGATGGTAAAAAATTTCCGATGCCTAGAGACACTAAAGGTGGTAATGGTGCGCTGCCAACCTGAGGCCGGGATGTTAGGCCTCAAGCAAAAGTAAGTTTACCGGCTACCTTACCCTCTGAACCGGAACACGTCATGACGTTATGGTAGGAGGAATAGTTAGTTTAATAATAGTTAGTAATTAGTCGCTGCGAAACTCTACCACCTAGTCAGATGTCACGGTGTTAGTGATAATAAGCCTATGCTCGTCTTTTACGAGCTGCCTGGTACAATAAGGCAGATGGTCTGTTTTGCAAATGAGCCCGGACCAACACGGGGGAAATATACATTTTTAAAATATCATTTAAATCGTAACTTTGGAATTCTGCGTTATATTATCCAGATCGATGACTTATTAACACCAAGTATTTTTGTTTTCGAGATCATAATATTTCAGAAGAAATTAATTTTTTTTATACCATTCGGATTTGAAACATTTTTAAATAATATCAAACAATAATATAGTAAGGTAATTCTCTGTATGTTGGTCCGCGTTTTCTGAGTAGAATAAATCTGTCTCGCTGCTTGGTTGCTCGTAAGAAGCGCGTTAATGTTAAATGAGTTATTACCAAGAAGATCACTGCAGACAAAGCCGTATTGCAACTCCATCGCCTTCTCTATTCATGCTCATGCCTTTGTAATGATAATATCATATTTCTGTTCAGCAGGTAGTGTAGCCGATAGACTTGCACAATTGGTCTAGCACCGCCCAAATTACAGCTAAGTGGTATCTATAGGTCACATCATATCATATCTTTTACCAACAGGAGAGCCGTGTGCTTTTTCGTTGAATTTTGACATTAATAAAGCAATGGATGTGTAGTTAAAAGATAATGATTTCATGTTGTGACATAAATTAAACAAACACATTAATCCTTTTTGTTATTGGCAATCATTCATTTTTAATGTCCTTATCCTTATCCTTCCTTATCCTCGTCATCCTTATCCTTTTCAAATGTATTATAGGGGTTAATGTGAGTATGAACAATAAAAATGCATGAAAATGTGTTATGTATTGTCCGTAATTCTGCTAGATAATAACTTGCTATTAGTTCTCGCTGTGTTCTTTTTCTTATAAACACCTAATAGAGGGAGACAAAACACGTTTATTGCTGATAAATTAGTTTCATTTCCTTAGACGTTTAATCTATACCTCTAAATATGTGATTACGAATTAAATAAATTATTTTGATGTGTCTAAAATGTTCAATCTGATTTGTTTTAAATTCATGGTAAAATAATAGCTTTCATCTAAAATAAAATTTAACTACATTTTGTACAAAATAGGCAACATTGGGCATTTATTAATTACTTTAAAAACTAATGGAGTGGAGGTTATAAATTACTAACTGAATTCACCGAAGTTGGTCAATGTTAACAATAAATATTAATTTATTTTATTGGCCTTCTTCTGACAGTGATTAACTCAGCAAAAAAATATTCTTCACCTTCTTTTTCTTCGTTTTGCGTCAGAGATGTTAAATGGCCCTACTCTTGTCATCCATGCAGCCCAACAACTTCTTAAAGTTGCTGGATGCTTTGGGGAGTGACCTTGTTAGTTTTCCGTACGGACCCAGTAACTATTCACAACCTTGCAATAGATGATCACGTGGGTGGATGTCTCTTCCTTCTCCATATAGTCTCTGCACAGGGGACTGTCAGTAATACCTAAGTTAAAAAGGTGTTTGTTAAATGTGATGGTGCTGAGTTTTTTTCCGCTGATTCTTAAAAGCATGAGAGGAAACGCGTGATGCTATGACCAAAGGAAAATGAGGTTAATTTTTATATTTAAACTAAACAAACAGCTATCTTGGCGAACTTCGTTCCACTTTTATTCTTTGCTCCAGTTTGTATGGGAAAAATTAAAATGTTGTTTTTCTTAATTACCTCGAAGCTTTTAAAAATTTTCTGATTTGCCTGAATTTCTATGATCTAACTTGTTCCTGCTGGTCTAGGTAATATGTTTTGTTAGGTAATTTATTGTTTATTAAAGTCTGTATAAGTAGGTGATGCAAATATAACATTTTAACGTCACCAGAATATTTAACTTTGCACCTTTTATAACCTCCGTGCTCTGCTGATCCAGTGTTAGCAGGAATCAAATATGGTTTTGGATTAGATTTTCGAAACGGCTGGATTTCAAAGGTATTTCTCAAATTGTTAACAATTTTTATACCTATCACATTGTAGGATTGATTATCACAATTACCTTCAGTTAATCGGGAGCGCCTTGTTTGTACCTCTCTCTACTTCCACGGGGATATTGGCATGAAGATACTTACTTTTGTGCTGATTTTAATTTTGATACATGTACTGTTTATCTCGTAAGACGAGAGAAAAGGTTAAACAAATCAATACCAACAAGGCAAATGGGGGTAAAAGGTCGTAAAGGTCGTAAAACTCGTCGGGTTCAGATCCATCGACTTACCTATTCCTACCTCCACAATGACATAGGATAGCCGGCAGACTTGCACAATTGGTCTTTTCCCGTATTGGTCCGGGCTCCTTTGCAGAATAGACCATCTGCCTTCCTGTGCCAGGTATCCCGTAAAAGGCGAGCATAGGCTTACCGTTATTAACACCGTGACATCTGACTAGGCGGTAGAGTCTCGCTGCGACTCGCTCGGATTGGTACCACTACCATACCTATTCTTGCCGCCGTAATGTCAGCGCTTGCCGTTAACGTGTTCCGGTTTGGAGGATAAGGTAACTTACTTTTGCTCAAGGTCTAACATCCTGGCTTCAGGTTGGCAACGCACCATTTCCACCTTTGGTATCTTTACGTGGCGTGAATTTCGTAATAAAGATGGCGATGCATAGCATCTATGGTGTCTATAGGTCAAAGTTATCTTCTGCCTTCAAGAGAGCCATGTATCGCTATCTGCATAAAAATGAAACAAAAACACGATCGAAAATTCTTCAAACAAAACGTGAGCTAATCCTATCCTAATCCAATGTTGCTTAAAATACAATATTCTAACACGCACGCGTAAAACTTTCTCCATTTCAAAGATATAAGAAATTTAATCTTCCCAAGTCTGAAGATTAGGAAAATACTTTTTCTTAGAGCTGTTTGTTTTGAAACAACGCCAACATATCTTATTGACAGATTGTAAATTAGATTTTTCTTCTTTCCAATATATTTAGCTCCTCAAAGTGTCGGATGTGCCCTCCGGTTTTATTGATCAGAAAACGTGGATTGAATGTGCTAACAAAATTTGGACTAGAAGCTGTACTTACATTGGGCACGGTAATATGATCTATACAGTATTCCAACTTCATATAAATGGACGACGCGCGAGCCTAATACCTACGCGTTCGGATTAGAGCAGGCACGCGGCATGCTACAGTCGCGGGCATAGAGTACAGTAATAATTCTTTAAAGTCGCGGGTGTGCCGCAGTGACGAACGGACGGTGTGCTGGTTTTTAATCAGTAACTGCGCGAATTTTTACACACAATAAGTACAAGTAGCTATTTAACGTGACAAGTAGAATATATTGTGCTTTATATTCGAATGCGAATTTTTTCTACACTCAAATATAATAATAAAGCATTTCGTACATCTCAGTCAAGGCGCAAATATTTTTCGGTCGCAAATTTATAAGACCGGTTTGTTATGAAGTCACATACATATTCATAGTATTTTAATTAAATCTGTCAATCCAAAAAAACAACTTACGTTTTTATTGAACACTTTCTATAATATAATAAATATTAATATTTTAAATTGTTACTAAGTATCTGTGCTAATAAATAAAAAGCAATAAATTTACAATCTCAAAACTAGATAAAAACTCAAAGGCAGATGACAGACAGCCCTATCTCAAGCTCACGCACCACGTAGCTGTAGGCACTTATTTCAATTAATATTACCATGTAATGGGTTCCGTAAAATGATGTTAAAATTGACCGCCTCGTTGGTCCAGTGGCTAGCGTACAAGCCTAACTACGCCGATCATCCGCGAGGCTCGAGTTCGATTCCCGACGGGGGCAGACATTTGTGTGACGAACATTTAGATGTCTGCATTTCCAGGTCTGGGTGTTTATTAAATTTATTCAAGTTTCTGTTTAAGTATTTCTATGTACAAGAATCATTGACTACTACCCATACCACAAGCATATAATTTGCTCACTTTGGGGTTAGATTCAATTTGTGTGACTTGTCCAGGGATATTTATTTATTATTTATTTATTTTATTTATTACGTCTTAACAAGTAATTAAGAGCAGTAAAACTGAAAAAACCTACTCCAACTATTTTTACAAGAAGAGGCAAACGAGCAAGTGATGGAAAGTGATCTCCACCGCCCACGGGCATCCGCAACACCAGGAGTATCACAAATGCGTTGCCGACCTTTAAGGTAAGAGTACGCTCTTTACGAAGGTCCCTAAGTCATAATTGTTTGGGAATACCGCCCTCAGTAACTGATTCCACAAAGATGTTGTGCGAGGTAAAAAATGTCTTCGGAATCTCACAGTTGCAGATCGCCACGCATCAAGATGGTGGGTATGATACTCTAAACTCTGTCGCGAAGTCCGAAGGTGTAGGTTTTTACAACTTCACTGGGCTATAAATAAGATTACACACACACTTACACTTTTATTGTTAATGAATAAGAGTGTAAGTGTTGTGATTGATATTTCGGCTTGAACTTTTTGCCTGCATTCTGCATTAAGGCTTGAAACCGATTCGAATTGTGATCATTAAAAATATTACATAACATTGATATTGTCATGGCGCTGACGTGTAATCTCCTTGCATCGTTAAAATCTCGGGAATAAAAGACAGCAGCGTATTTATATAAGATACTTAGAGGGGAGAGTTAAATATCATTTGTCACAGAGACAGCGTAAAAGATCTTTCAGATGAAAGAAGATAAAATAACACATTTTTTCATTATAAGTATCTTCACGCCCTAATCCCTTAAGATATAGGAAGAGGTCCAACCAGGACACCCACGACTAGTCGAAAACACTAAGTCCTACAATGAAATAGGTGGCAAGCCTATCGCCAACCGGGCACTTATCCAATCTTGAGCAATGTTTTTTTATTAGAAAATTGGAACAATTCAATTTTCTCTTTGAACCCTGAACAAGGGATTCGAACCCTGGACCTCAGGCAGTCAAGTGCAACAAATAGGCACATATCCAATCCCGGGCAAAACTTTTTTTTAGAAATTTGGAAAAATAAATTTTCTTTTTGTTGCCTGACCCGGAAATTGAACCCGGAGCCTTAAGCAGTCAAGTCCAATACTTGGACCGCTTTACCATAGAGGCGATTTTTCATTATTGTCGCTTGAAATTTGTAATAAGAAAGTTACACTAGTTACGCTATTTACTAAACAGACAAATTGGTGGCTCTTTATTATTTTTAATTTATTTGACAAGACTAACAAGACCACTAATGGCCGATTTCACCAAGAGCCCCTATACTTTAGGGGACCTTTTAACGTTACTTACGGGACTGTTTCCATATAAAACAGTCCCCTAAATCACGTTAAAAGTCCCCTAAAATATAGGGGCTCTTGGTGAAATCGGGCATTAGAGTGTTATGTAGCAACTTACCCGGGTAGGAATCCATCGCCTTACCTATCCCTGCCGTCATAATGACTGTCATTTTCCTGCCTGGAATAGAGGGTTCCTGGTGGACTTGCACAGTAGGCCTAGCGTCCCGGCCACACCTGTAATATCTATAATATCTATAGGCTACGATTATTTCTTTAAAGAATTTAAAAAGTCAACAAGAAACACAGCGGAAGACTTCTTAATTACGTTATTGAAGAGTGAGGGACGAGACAAGTATTATCATCATACTAATGTTGACAAAGATTCCAAAGAAATACACTCTACTTTATCATTGTACTCTATAACTTAACTAAGAATTAAGTGGGACTTGGGAGATTCATTACGTCACTTAGAGGGAAATAGTATTTCAGAAGTCAAAATGTTGATGTTGCGCAAAAATTATCTTGTGTCTTCTTATATTATTAGAATCAGAATCAGAATAATCTTTATTCACATGAACCATACAAGTGGTATTTGTGCGCGTCGACATTTTTTAA
>NJDD01001616.1:411517-444404 GCA_002245505.1 Calephelis nemesis
AAATATTACGATTATAAAACGTTTGTATAAAGTTAATCTAAGGCATTTTTTATTTTATTTTACAATCCTATATTAATATAAAATCTATTTATGAAGTCTTAACATATGAACTACGCAATATATAGGTATGTTTGAATTATCGATTCAGTACCTTATTTGTTCAAATTTCAACAGTCTTTTAAAATTTCAACCATTAATTTTTTTAAGGAGGTCCATATTTTTTCTAAAAGAAACCCTCGGCGGGCCGGATTAAAACCTCTTAAGGGCCGGATCCGGCCCACGGGCCGTAATTTGCCCACCCCTGATTATAAAGGGAAGGGTATAATTCAATGAATGTTATGCACCAAAACTTACAAAGAATGACACTGTCCTATTTACAATATTTAAGTTAAAGTACACAAAGGCGGTCTCATCGCTTCAAAGCGATCTGTTCCAGACAACCTAAAAATGAAGGAGACAAGTATTCAAAAAATTAATGTAGAAGTTTCGTAAAACAGGATTGCTGGTACGCTTAGACAATTCACATCGGTGTACCTTTAATATGGTGTCTTAGGCTTCAGTTAAGGAAAGTCGTGTGCTTATTTACTTACACATTATTCAAAAATCGTAAAAAGTGGATAAGTGAAACGGTAATACGAATTTCGCCAAGCCGATCCAATAATCTACCACCAATTGACTGAAGCGAGTAGAACAATAAAACAAACTACCACTAACGAGCGATGGAATCGTTACATCCTTAAGACCAAAGCGGCATATTATTCCTACTATTATCGAGGAAGTTAAACCCGAAAATGAGGAAAATGATAACATTTTAACATAAAAATATCCTATACCTCTGTACAGATTTTTTTATGATACTGAAAGGCAAACAAACAGACAGATTTCCTGATGGTAAGAAATCCACGCCGCTTAGAGACATCTAATGTGGTAATAGTGCGTTGCCTATCTGAGTCCGGTATAGGAAGCCTTGAGCAAAACTAAGTTTACCGGTGACCATGTCCTCCGAACTGGAACACGTAAACCGCAAGCACTGACGTTATGTTGGCAGGAATAAATAAGGCGGTGGTACCAATCCGGGCGAGTGGTTGCGATATTAATTAACTACTAATACATGGATCATACTTTAAAAGATGTCAAAATAAAAATAATACAGACATCTTTATATATCTTTTATACTTTTGGGAATTAAAACCAAACCTGATAAATGCTTGATTTTGTTAGGGGTATGCTCTTATTCCTAGATCAACAAACAGATCTAAGTCAACAACTAAGTCAACAACTAACAAAATTAGTCGTTAACTGGCTGATATTAATAATATTATTGTTTGCCCTCAGTACCGAAGGTGGAGGTGATAGACGAAAGAGGAAGACCACTCCAAGACAAGTTTTACAAGGAAGGGTCCATAATAGAACTACGCTGCATCGTCAGCGAGATTCCTCAACCAGCTCGACAAGTCAACTGGAAGCACAGCGGCAGACTACTCAACTACGACACTAAAAGAGGAGGTGTGAGGTATGTATCATAAGTCACAGTGATATTATAAAACGTACCATTATAGCCTTTGTGGTCTAGGGGTCCGGTATCGGACTTGACTTCTGGAGGTCCCGGGCTCGATCCCCGGTTCGGGTAACGAGGAAATAGAAAAATGTGCATTTTTAATTTTCAAATAAAAATAACTTTGTGCGAGTTTGGATATGTGCCCGGTTGTATCGTGTACTTTGTGTCTTCGGCTAGTTGAGGGTGCCGTGGTTGTGCCTCTGCCTACCTCTTTACGAATATGGATGTGAAGATAATTCTTCTTCTTTTTCTACCATTATAGAACTACATTTACATACACTGTCAGAGAGATTTCTCAACCAGATTAGTCTACAGGTAACACAAAGACAGACTACTCAATTAAGACACTTAAAGAGGAGGACCTTACTCCTCCTTCTTTTTTTTTGCGCTATTATGTTTAATATATAAAAAAATATCTTCACGCCCATATCCCTGAAGAGGTTGGCAGAGGCACAACCAGGGCACCCACGACTAGCCGAAGGTACTAAGTCCCACAATGTGATAGGTGGCAAGCCTATCGCATCTCGGGCACATATATCCAATCCCGACCAATATTTTTTTTATTAGAAAATTTAAAAAACCAAATTTTCTTTTTGTTGCTCGACCCGGGATTCGAAACCGGGACCTCATGAAGTAACCGCCAACCGGTTTCGCTTTGTCAGCGTTTAAAATCACAGTGTACCGAAATTAACCGTCAAACTTTCGTTTTTGGTTAACTGATAAATTAGTTTACTATCAGTTAACATAGCTCTGAAGATGTTGTAAAAGCGAAACCGTATGGCTAATGTAGTTTATTTATTATTTTTTTAAATAAAATAAATGAAACAGTGCAAATAATTTTCATATTTAAAAATTACATGACATAGTTTCACCAAGTGCCAAGGATGGAAACAATTAATTACACGTATTTATCATAACTCTTAGTTATACAATCAAAGAGTCCAGTACTTTTTATTAGTATAGAAACAGATCCTTAGCAAGATGTCTCTACCTCACTGAAGTCTATTTTTTTTTAATTGTAGAAACCGAACTGGTTTAGTAATACTGCTTTTTTGCGGTTCTCTAATAGTGTTGTGCTGTTTTCGTAAAATTATGATAATCAATTCAACAATTTTTAAAATTGAACAAGAAAAATGAACGTGGTTAATCTTAAACTAATTACGCAATACAAAATTAATATGTTACTTATATTGATTACTAGGATATGTCATTTATGTTTTCAACAACATCAATTTCACTCGTTTGCAAAAACAACAAGCACCTAAGTAAATAGTCTTTTATGGCCAGCTTTATATAATTTACACTAGCTGCCTGTTCCGGCTTCGCTCGGACGGTAATTTTTTTATCATAAAATTGAGATGTAAGCTATCCTATATCTCAAGTAGGATCAAAATGCACACGGTGTGCAAATTTAATTGAAATCGGTTAAGTAGTTTAGGAGTCCATCGCGGACAAACATCGTGACAGGAGATTTATATATATTAAGATTGTTTTAAAATAAATTGCTGTGCTGGATTCTCGTAAAATAATAATTACTCATTTCATCAAGAATGTAAATTTTTACCTATAAATTTAACGATAGTACAAATAAAAAACAGCAGCGAGCCTACTCTCGTATGGCAAAAAAATGTTTTAGTTTTAATAAAAATAAATAGTAATCGCCTCTGTGGTCTAGCGGTGCAGTTGTTGGACTTGACTGCATAAGGTCCCGGGTTCGAATCCCGGGTCGTGCAACAACAATAAAATTGGGTTTTTCCATTTTTCTAATTTATAAAAATGTTGCTCGGTATTGGATATGTGCCCGGTTAGCGATAGGCTTACCACCTATTTCATTGTGGGACTTAGTATCTTCGGCTAGTCGTGGGTACCCTGTGTGCTTCTGCCTACCTCTTGGGCGTGAAGATACTATTTTTTATAAATAGTAAAATTTTAATTTCGTGTGTTGCATTTTTTGCATTTTTATTTTCTTGATGTTGACGATATTATTTTTATTATATACTGCAGGATACTCTTTCACTCTATGCCACTTTTCAGCTTCCTTATGTGTGGAGAGGACTATACTGATATTACGTCTTTTTAGAATGTCCCAAACATGTTAGATTAGACTGAGGTCTGGGCTATAATTAGCCAATCTATCAGGCAAATACTGATCTCTTACATGTAAGCTCCTAAAACGCTAGAACGGAAAGCGTGGGCTATGACGTCCATAAAAATGACATCATGTCCTATAATCATTAATGCAAGCTGTGTCTGTGCAATTAGGACTTCCGTCATGTCCCGGCATCCATTTAATAAGCCATTTTCGTTGAACACTAGCTTCGTACGTTTCGCCAAATTATTCACCGTTTGCAACATTTCATTTCTACCATAATAAGTGATTTCTTCAAAGATACTTTTGAAAAATTACTTTTACCGCCTCTGTGGTTTAGCGGTTCAGTTGTTGGACTTGACTGCATGAGGTCCAGGGTTCGAATCCCGAGTCGGGCAACAAAAAGAAAATTGTTTTTTTTCCCAATTTTCCTAATCAAAAAATTTTGCTTGGGATTGGAAACGTGCCCGGTTGGCGATAGGCTCTCCACCTATCACATTGTTGGACTTAGTGTCTTCGGCTAATCGTGGATGCCTTGGTTGTGCCTCTGCCTACTTTTTCGGTGATATGGGAGTGAAGATGCTTTGCTTTTTTTTTTGAAAATTACACCTCCAGCGAAACTTCAATGCTCTTGGATCCATGTAAAATTTTGAGTGCTTTTAAATCAACAGACCTGGTTTTATAGAGACGTTCAGGACCGCTCGTCAACCGGAAGCTGCTTGTGATGGCAGCTAAGAGCTTTCGCTGGACCGTCCACAAGCTATCATTTACTTCTCTTACTTCTTCTAGTATTTTTTATAGATGGGTCCATGAAAAAGACTCGACTAACTACTTGATTTTTTTTTACTAAATATAAAAAAAACAGTTATCTTGCATCTTTTTTTCCTGAACTTGGTCTTTTTGCTGACAGAACCAATCGCTTGCTATCTTTACCAAGTCTTTCAAAAGGTTGAAAGACAATTTATTTAACCGTTTGCGAAACATAATCACTTTAAAAATTGTAAGCAAGGCTCTAATTGTCCTTTCAACCATTTTTGGAATAAAATAATGACTAAAGAAAAAGCTTATTTCATTAAAAAATAAAATTTGAAATTGCAGAAAAATACAGCAAAAGTATTAAATTTCACACAAAACTTAAAGTATTTTCTTATTATTGTTAGTTAAAACTGTGAACGATTCAAAGGAGTCCATTTTTGCGAAAAGGGGTTTTAAAAAGCTCCTCTAGCACTAGGTTTATAATTACATATCTGAATGTTGACTGTTTTTTTATTAAATTTATTGTGGTATCTTTCTTAATTATTTGTATGTATTGGTATCGTTGACTAACACCCATACCACATGCATATCATTTGCTTGCTTTGGTGTTAGATTCAATTTGTGTAACTTGTCTAGGGATAGATTATTATTAATTCATTAGTAATCACGACTTTTAAAATTAGGTACGTCAACACTTATTTTTCAGTACCTTAGTTGGAGATTCGGTTTCTTACGGGGTAGGCAGAGAGTATCGAGTGCCAGGCCTTACAATCCTGACAAACCTGTCTTGATACCTTCACATTCATTACCCTTTTCATATAAACATGCCGGTTTCGGTGTTCTTTTCAGTGTATACATATTTGTAAGTTACTTAGTAGAGTTACATTTTTATAAGAGGTAAAGTTAGCCATGCAGTTACTTGGCATCTTTATAATAATGCAAAGTACTTAAATCTAGCATGAAAAATTCTATGGGGTATTAAACATAGCAATGCAGTAACCGCAAGAACTATTTGTGATTTAATGAGGGGTTATTTGTATTAACTGTTGATTAAAGATAATAACAAATATTATTTAGTCACTTTTAGTTTTGCAACAAGAAAAAAATTAAGATGGCAACAAATTAAGTTTTAACTACATCAGAAGCTTCTTAAGTAAGTTCATTTTGGAATTCAATTTTGATACATACTGAGAAAATTTATCAATTTACACTAATATTGTTTAAACTTTAACTTCAACTTTAACAAACAAAGAAAAACGGCAAATACCAATTTCAAATTCCTTTATACCTAAAAGAGCGTTAAAAATAATAAAGGCGATAAAAGAAATTTATGCTTTGATTGTTGTAAAAAATACATAAAGATCCAAATCAAATTAAACTAAGACCAATAGCACCTGCTCTCAATCAAAAAATAATCGTCAAAATTGATTTATCCAGTAAGAACTCTGAATCCTATGAAAGAAAATATACAGTATAATTGATAGCATTTACCTTTTAAAAGTAGATTGATAATTCATAAAATGAAGGACTGTTATAATAATTATTATCAACTGTTAACTGTTAATGCTTTTTTATTCCGTTTGTATGTTTGTTACGCGATTTCTCCGTCAAAAGCTCAGTGATTTTGATAGTTTCATCAGATCATTCAGTTAGATCAGGTCGTCAAGATTTTTTATTCTTTTTACGCGATTACTCCGTCAATAGCTAACTGATTTGAAGGTTTTCGTCAAAGATGTGGTCGTCAAGATTTTTTGTTCCTTTTTGTATGTTTGTTACGCGAATACTCTGTCAACAGCTTACTGAGTTTGATGGTTTTCGTCAAAGATGTGTTCGTCAAATTTTTTTTATTCCTTTTTGTATGTTTTTTACGCTAATACTCCGTCAATAGCTAATTGATTTGTCATTTTTAATTTTCTCATAAAAATAACGTTACCCGGGATAGGATATGTACCCGGTTGGCAATAGGCTTGCCAACTATCACACAGTGGGACTTAATGTCTTCGGCTAGTTGTTGGTGCCCTAGTTGTGCCTCTGCCTACTCATTCTGGGATATAATTTTTGAATATACTTTTTTTAATAAGGTTTTTGCAGCTAAGACAGATAATAGTAGTCTGAAATGGTATCTAAAAACCTGAAATATGCTGCCCTTTTGTTTCTTTGCCAACAATTTATAATCTTAGTTGAAACAGACAATCAAACATTAATAAACATTCAACGCAGCGCCCAGTCATAATTATATTTGTTAATTTATTCATTCATTATTCATTTATTCATGCATTATTCACGTAAAACGTATGCCAGTTATCTCTGGCGTTTGGGAAATTTTATTTGTCCTCTCTAAATTAGAATTTAGGTGAAATTTCTATATTTTAGTGAGAATGAACGAAATTTCTGGAATACTCTTGGAATGCTTAAATATTTATGATGTTCTTAAGCGCAGTTTATGTATACTAGGTGGTGAAGTTCTGCGACAAATCTCCCAAATAATAATACGAACCTCTGCCTTAAAATTTGTTTGAATTATCATGTTAATGATTGCTATTGTCGTGTTCTAGTCTGGAGTGGGATAGCCGGTAATTGTACATAAGAAAATCAATTCCTTGGTCTCAGGTTCGTAGCGTAATAGTGGTACCTGTATTACAAAAATCCTAAATAATTTCATAATTAATGTGGATAAGTTGTTTTCTTTAATTGGACAAAAGCTAAAAGAATCGTAGTTTTGCGGAATTTAGTGAAAAGATGGATGCAGTTTTTTTTTATAATCGTTAAATTTCGTGTACATATAGAACAAAATTAGTAAATTTGTGACCACCTCAATGGACAAAGGGTAGCGTATACGTCTAACTCTACTGACCAACCGTGAGGCTCGAGTTCGATTACCATCCAGGTAAGGCACATGTGTAATGAATAGTGAGGTATCGGCATTTCCGAGTCTAGGGGAATATTAAATCATTCTGGTATCTATTTTAATATGTACAGTCACGAGCATAAATGTATTACTACGCAAACTGTTTATGATACAATTATCATCAATATAAAATAACAGCAATACAAACTTTATTATATACGATAAATGGAGCAACTTACACTTTTTTATGTTGCCTGCTAATATCAGATATGTTTGATGTGTACCGGCAGACAGATATTATTGAATTCGTTCTTGGGACATATTATATTCTTGCTAATATTCCCATAGTAATTTATTTATGCTCGCGAATGTACATATTCTTGTGTAATATTTATTGTAATATATAGGTAATTTTTGTTGTAATATAAAATCCTTGATTAACGCCTGTGATGCAAGTATTTTATTTAGCCTGACTTTATTGTAAGATCCAATTTGTATAACTTTGCCAGACATATTTATTTTTTTATTTTATGACAATTTATTTACTTTTGATATATTGTAGTGCACAAGTTAAATGTACATAAAGATTTTTTTTTGTGTATTCTATATACTGCTAAATCTCACATGTCACCACCACTTTACCTAAGACCCTGACATGACTTACTATGACGACTTATGGCTGTCTTGAATTAATTACGATTTTTTTTGAAATTGGGTAACAAATAATAAAGTGATCTAAGTCTCTTAAATTTGATAAATAATAAATGTTTATGCCCGTACAATAATAAAAGTAGACTAGAAGACTTTGACATATCCGTGACTATTATTTATACTTGTTATTCTAACATATGAATATAATATTCACTCCTTTACAAGAAAAAAATCCTTTATTCGTCGAGAATTTGAATCCATGACGCCTCTAAGGAGAAGGGATCTAAAATAAAGAGTAAGATAAAATAATATACTTTAAAATGGAAACCAACAAATTGGTATTTCAAATAAGCCGCAAACCGACGTACGTGAATAAAGGGCCAATTTCGTTGGAAGGTTTTCTAAACAAGAAATGATTAAAATAAAGGATACATTACCATTTAAAAGGTTGTAACACTGGGATGTCGTTCAGGTTAACTTCCAAATTACATAATGCTAATCTTCTGATCTTTTCACAATTCATTAAGGGATGATCCATCACCGTAATTTCGGTTATTATTAATTTTAACTGTCTGATTTTTAACAATAATTTAATTTGCATTTTAAAATATCATACCTTTCACTGATGTTTTTATTTTTTCATAACTTATAGTAAAGGGCTAAGGGAAGTTCCATATGACTTAGGTAGAGGTTCCACACAGAATTGCTAGTTTCAACCTCACTTATTTATCTATTTATACAAACACGCCAGATTTAGGGGATCTTGAGACTACCTTCGGATATTACTTTAGCGATTTGGTCATGAAATGCCAACTAAATCCAACCACATTTGCTTAGTAAATTATATCTGTTATGTCGATCTTTCTGCTACAATTCTTTCTACGTAACCAAAGGAGTTTTACACTTTCATTTTTACACCAACGATTAATGACAATCCCACTTTTTCTCTGCCTCTTTGCTGCAAATGCGGTTTCCTAGTAAGTATTATATTAGAATATTACTTTATAATGCATATTTCATCCACATTAGTGAGACCTGAGAAGAGCTTGAACCCCAGACTGCGTCAAGGGTGATGGGAAAGTCCTCAGAGACACTTGTCAAGTTTCCAAATGTTTGCGTCCGTGCTAGGAGACAGGGGTAGATCCATGTATTTTCATAATATTTTTTTTTGCGTTATTACTTCCTCTCAGAATGAAAAGAACGCCTTCAAGGAGTTTTCGTATAAGGGGGAAGGAAAAGAACTTAGAGACAATTTATTTTAAAAGAGCCGGTGATCTTAACCATAGTCTACACATATTCAGAAACGATGTAACTACATCCAGAATGCGACGCTGTACCACTCCCGTATGGCAATCATTCAAGGTGTTGTTTGCATCCCTCGCAGGGATATATGTTTCCTTTACTATCACTATTGTTACTATTAGTATCGAGGAAATCAGATCGTCTCTGTGGTCTAGCAGTCCGGCGTCGAACCTAACTTCATGAGGTCCTGACAAGGTTCGGGCAACTAAAGAAGCTTAAGAATGTGAATTTTCAATTTACTAATAAAACTGAGGTTGCCCGGTATTGAATATGTGCCCGATTGGCAATGGGCTTGCCACCTATTACATTGTGGGACTTAGTCTCTTCGGCTAGTCGTGGGTGCCCTGGTTGTACCTCTGCTAAATAATTCGAGGATATGTGTGTAAAGACACTTTTTTCTTTACTATTAGTAAGTGACAAAGCCATTAATGGCACGCCACGAGCAACTATCTGCGCTAGGTCAGCCTTGATCGCTGTTGTTAGAGTTTCTTTGAGAAAGATCTGTACTGAACCCAAATTGCGCATCACAACCTTCATATGTCATTTGCTCAACTTGACTGAAATCGATTTTTTTATAATATTTTAAGCAAATAAGCAGATAGACACCAAAGGTGGTACTGGTGCGTTGCCAACCTGAGGCCGGAATGTTCGGCCTCGAGCAAAAGTAAGTTTACCAGCCACCTTATCCTCCAAACCGGAACACGTCATGACGTTATGGCGGCAGGAATAGGTAAGGCGGTGGTACCAATCCAGGTGAATCGCTGCGAAACTCTACCACCTAGTCATATGTCACGGTGTTAGTGATGGTAGGCCTATGCTCGCCTTTTACAAGCTGCCTGGTAGGAAGGCAAATGGTCTATTCTGCATAGGAGCCCGGACCAACACGGGGAAATTTTCTTTAAATTAGTTTTTCCACATCGAAAACTTTACCACCTAATCTGAGTTGATTACTTTCAAGAAACACCCGCACTTCAAGTTGGCTTTAGCGTTTTAGAGCTTTAGCTCTTTAGCGTTTACTTCTTATATATATATATTATGACGTACCTATGTAATGGAATGCACTAAGAAAATGAAGTTACAATTTTAACTAATACTTAATTAAACAATTCAAAGTTGCAAATGAAAAGTTTTCTTAAATGGAAAAACAAAATTGCTTGTAGACTTTGAACAAGTTTAAATGAAGAAACTTATAACTTTGTTATACTAGCTTTTGAAATATTAAATAAAAAAAAATTACCTCACGATTTAAGGGCAATCATGATATTTTTAAAACGCATTAAATATATTTGTAACGAATATGTCTCGTGTATTAGACTTTTATGATATTTTTTGTATGAGAAAATGGAAAATACACATTTTCTATTGGTTTTGTTGCCCGACCCGGGGATTGAACCCGAGACTTCAAGAAGTTAAGTCCGACGGCAAACCGCTAGACCATAGAGGCGACCTAATCTCAATCTCAATAATTTTTTAAACAAGTTAGTGTGTATGAGAAATCAGTTAGAAAAAATACAAACAAAATACAAAAAATCAATAACAGAGTGTTTTTTGCCCAAGTTAATAACACAAAAAAAACACTGACATTATTTTCTTATACAAATTGCTATTCGCTGTTAGGCGGAATGAAGTAATTCTGTTTTAAATTTGTAGTGTAACTGGGTAGGGTACCTACTAACAAATAAAGGGTTCCGTAGTAGCAAGTTATTTTGACATATTTTACTTAATGCCCACAAATAAATATTTTTTTATACCAAAATAACTTAGGTACTCATATTTGTATAAAAAACAAAGTCAAGTTTGTATTTTTAAAAACAGTTCACTCAAACCAATACCGTCATAATAAATGTCCCTGCACAAGATACACAAATTGAATCTAACCCCCAAAGTAGGTAAGCAAATTATATGCTAATTATATATATTAGAATTATTGACTAGCACCCACGTGCAAGTCAACGATTATAATATATAGAAATACTTAAATAGGTACCATAATAAATTTAATAAACATCCAGACCCGGAAATGCAGACATCTAAATGTTTGTCACACAAATGCCTGCCCCTGCATTAATCGAACCCGAGCCTCCGGGTTGATCGGTGTGGTTAGGCGTGTACGCAAGCCACTTGACAAACGATGCATCATGAACGGACAAACGGACATGTCGAATCTGTAAACGTTTCGTTTTTTGCCATTCTGCCACGGAACCCTTAAAAGACAATTTTCGCAAAATTCTTTTAATTTAACTCACAATCCATAACTTTGGAGGAAGTAATTAATACCAAGTCCATAAATCTTAGGGGCGATCTAAACAAACGAAGGCACTTAATGCAGAGTAAATTAACGCAGATACTTTATTCTGAACAGATTTATGGACTAACCTATGTAAATAAATTAGCTCTGCAATGTTAGTCTATGTAACGAACTGCTTTAAAATTATAAAACTGTTTAGCTCTTTTCTGCTCCAATACATTCTGTTTAATTAAATATTGTACACTTTGTATCCTCTGCGCTTGGTAAAACTCCATTTGTTAGTGTTAGTGTGATCTATTTGTATAATATAAAACCAGGAATGATGTATAAAATAGTATGGTGGTTCTTCAATGAAATAAACAACTGCTAATGCTATGCTAATAAAGAACTGTAATATTGGTTAAAATTTTATGTACATAATTTATGTACAATATTAACATCATAAAAGATGAAATCAGTGATCTTAGTGAATGGCAAAAGTACATTTACATTCTTGAATCGGGAACGGGTAGAGGTAAAATGTGACATTTGTCAGAAATAACAACTACGTCCTACTAAAGCTGGAAAAAAAATATCGGACGTGGCATACGGAAGTCGCTTGCAGTCGCGACTGTTAAATGTCTGCGGACGTTTTTGACTGACAAAGATGTTGCCTATTTTTAAGCTACATTTAGCATTTTTTCATGTTAAGCATATTTATTTGTTGTCTATGAGCATGTTTTTTGACATAAAATGTAAAATAATAAATAAATAAATGTCTCTGGAAATTTAAATTACACAAATTGAATTTAACCCCAAAGTAAGCCTAGTAACCCGAGCCTCGCAGTCGGTCGGTGTAGTTAGGCGTGTATGCTAGCCACTCGACCAACGAGGCGGTCAACGTCAAAATATAAAATAAACTATATATTTTGTTATATTTATCTACATCAAAAATTTAATAGTTATCATTTTTTAACTTAGGGTTCCAGATAAACAAGTTAGAAACAAAATGATACTAGTCTTAGTCAGCTATGTACTTAGATAATATTATTTAGATAATATATTGATGGTACCTATTTGGAACATGCTTAGGATTGTATGTACATGGTTACGGTTATGATGGTACATGATTAGCATAACTTTTAACATAAATATACATTACAACTAGGTAGGTGCTTAAACTTTCAGCATAATTTGGCAAAATTTAAGCGCCGGCTAACTCCAAATCCGTAATTATTTTTATGTTAGACGGGTTGTGTTATTCATATTTTGAATATTTAAATAATCAGATTTAGTACACTTTTGTTTGTTCCTTCTGTTTCAACAAATTATAGGTAGAACTTGAATCTTTGGCAAGCTGGTAATTTATTTATTTTTTGGATTTATTGAGAACAATTTGGAATTATGACCCGTACCTTCAGGAAAAGAAATCATTAGATCTCGTCTTAATGAAATGAAAGTCTGGTTTCTGTAGTTTTACTGAATCATAATTGCCTAATCAATGTATAGGTTCTTTCCTTTTTGGAGCATATATAAAGTACCAATTTATAAGACTTAAAGCGAAGTATAAAAACTTCGTAACATAAAGATAAGACAAAATAACACTCGAAGGTGTGACTTTTTACGTTGGTAATTTAGGGTCGCTTATCCCGCTCTCATTATCCAGACGTTAAACCCGGAAAAGTCCTTATCTTATGAATATTGTCGGTTCTAAGGTTTCATAATCGGTTTGAAATTGCTTGAACTTTTTTCATAAAATATTATTTTATGTTTTCTATGATATTTACTTAAATTAATAAAAAATTGAATATTTGTGAAGACATTCTTAGACAAATAACATTATTTTTTATGGTATTCGAAGGCAAAGAAGCAGACGGATTTCTTAATGGTAAGAAATTCACGCCGCCTTGAGACAAGAACGGTGGTAATGGCGCATTGCCAACCTGAAGCCGGGATGTTAGATCTCGAGCAAAAGTAAGTTTACCGGCTACCTTACCCTCCAAACTGGAACACGTCATGACGTTATGGCAGCAGGAATAGGTAAGGCGGTGGTACCAATCTGGGTGAGTCGCTGTGAAACTTGGAAGGGTTGCGAAGTTAGTCAGATGTTACGGTGTTAGTGACGGAAAGCCTATGCTTGCCTTTTACGAGCTGACTGGGAGGAAGACAGATGGTCTATTCGGCAAAAGAAAACTGTTTTATTTACTGTGTAGTATGTGACGTGTTCCGATCCGGTGGAAGTTTTTACTAACTTTAAATAGACTCGTCATAAGTGCCGCATGGTGTATGTGAAATAAAATATTTACTTATAGTATATTGTATAAGTGACGAAGTAAATCTTTATATATATAATTCTTCTGTGAGTGTGAATGTCACTGAACTCCTTCTAGACGACTGGACCGATGTCGATGAAACTTTTTGTATGTGTTCTAGGGAATTCGAGAATAGTTTAGATTCACAATTTGGTCCACTGGAAAATGTTTTTTTAATTAATTTTTTAATAATAAGTAGTTGTTGATTTTAGAATGTTTCACATCCAATCCGACAGACTGCGCTACTGTCTAAGCATTAATGTCAAGCGATACGAAGTTTACTGGGTCAGCTATATTATAAAATACTAATAATAACACCTCTTTAAACAAATAAATAATTTATTTACGAAACTGACAAGTCATGTGGACGTGTGGCTTAGCCCTTAAGCCCTACAATTGTTAAAATATCGTTATTTTCCCATTTAATAATATTACAATTTTCAATTACAATTAGTTTTTTCTAATTTAGAAGTACCTTAGATATTAGTGTTAAAATCAGCTTAGTAATTGCAGAATTATTTTGTTACATACTTTTATCATGATGGTATTCATTAAAGCGAATATTCTAAACTTATTGAAAATATTGGTTGCCTGTAAAGTCGGTTTTACGGGCGAAGATTTTACGTGACAACGTCTTTTTCTTGGTAGAATATTTATTGATATGAATATTATTAAAGAGTGGGAGAGAGACGAAAGACAGTCGCCGCTCCGGCGGGCCTCTCTCTCGTTCGGTGACTCATCGTAACGTTAAAGGGCGTTACAATTTTTCATGAGTGACTCCGAGCCGCAACCTAATTTAAGACGTTGTCACGTCAAAAATAATGCATCTAAAAAAATGTGTGGTATGATTACTTTATTTTGGTCAGACTATACAGAAGAGCCTACCTGATAAACATAGATCAATTACATCTTAAAATACTGTACATCAAACTAATGTAACGTTCCTATGCGGTTGATAACTGTACTTGTGCTAGTTTATTAAATAATTTGCATTAAACGTTGCTCTGCTGGGGAGCCACTTGTAACTTGTACTTGGAAGCTTAAAAAGCTGTTGATTTTTAATGAAAATCTCTGCAAACATGCTTTTTGTATTGTACGCGTAGACATTATTAGGTTATAGTTTTGGGTTTTTCAGTTTGTACAGAAATCTTATCTAGAAAATATCAAAAATGTAACGTTACTTACATATTTGTGTAAGGTTTTTTCATTTTCTAAGTGGGTCTTCTTAAAAGCATGCTTCCCAACAGCGCCATAGTCAATGCGAATTATTTCATAATCTAACATAAGTAGGTACATAACTGTAGATTATGAAATAAATAAGCTACATACGAATATTATACGCGTTGGACGTTCAGCATGTCGAGATAATATTATTGTTTGGATTGGATAAATAATCATGGTAGCTCTGCTGTTATATTAACATAGTACTTGGTAATGCTAATGCCACACTTGTTCAACAGCGTGAAAACAGAAGCAACAGCGAACGGCGCCCTGTCGCGGCTGTACATCGCGAATGCTAACAGAAATGATTCTGGGAACTACACCTGTTCTCTTGCAGATGTTGCATCGTATGCAGTATCAGTGCATGTTTTAAGAGGTATGTTTAAAATTTTTATATTTGAAACGGTTATTTTATAGTTAAGAAGCCAGAAAATTGATAATATCATATATATTATATTTCGATGGTAAGAAATGGAAATTAATCCCATAAAGAAAAAAAAAGTTTTTAAAACAGATATGCCTTTCTGATCAAAAAATACTAATGTCAAGGACTATCCTTATTATTATTATAAAAAAAAAGTTTACATGCTCTTACTATTTCTTTAATCTTAAAACTTAGTATTGTATTATATATATATTGTATGTGTCTTATTTTTCCTTAAACTGTTCTTTAATCTTTGTTATTTTTGTTGATAACGTGCCTCATCATAATACGCCAGGATGCACGTTAATCCTGATTAGATCCAGGTCCTGCCTTTCTAATTACCTTCCTCTACCCTATCTGATTTTTAGCATCATCCAAACCAAGATTATTGGCTCTGAGATGCTTCTTCACGGCGTAAAGCTACTGATTTCTAGGTTTTCCACAAGATCTCGATCTATTAGTTAGGTACGAGTGCTTAACGTGACTAACTACAGGAAAATATTCAACTACCTTGTTTTATAGCGCTAAAGAGTAAAAAATTTAAATACAATCCGTCCTTTGCTTTGGTATACCGCATCGTTGGTCGAGTGGCTAGCCTACTCGCCTAACTATATCGACCAACCGCGAGGTTCGGGTTCGATTCCAGACGGGGGCAGGAATTTGTGTGATGAACATTTAGACGTCTGTATTTCCGGGTCTGGGTATTTATTAAATTTATTCTGGTATCTATTTAAGTATTTCTATATGTATTAGTGTTGTTGACTAACACCCATAACACAAGCATACAATTTGATTACTCTGGGGTTAGATTCAATTTGTGTGACTTGTCCAGGGACATTTATTATATGACTCTAATATTTCTTGTGGTACAAATATTGATACTGAAAGACAGCGTGACATAGACTTGCTCAAGAGTGTCGACAAATTTTATAAATGTTTAAACATCGAGGAATAAATAATTATTTCCCTACTTCAATATAAAAAGTCTCTTTACTTTTGTGTGCGTCCTTGTTAATTTTTCTAAACGTATGAATAAATATTTTCAAAGAAAATGGCTCTAAGAATTCATGCTTTGCCCGCTAGTTTGAGAAATCGCTAGACGAAAACCGAGACTACCCATCATTAAATGTTAGATTCGAAAAATCAAAGGAGTTCTACGTACAAACGAAGCAAATAAAACTCCGCAAAAGCATATTTACAGCACTTGACTATCTTGCAATACGATGTCATTTCCAAGAATAAACATTCTAGGAAAATTTCCAATCTTATGCTTTGTTTGTAGATATTACTGATATTATGTGTGCGCAGCTTTATAGTAAAGTAATTACATCTTATATTTTTTCACGTCATGTTACATTTAGTTACAAAAAAGTGGCAAAAACTTTTATATATTATAAGAGAAATACAAATCGCTTATACATTCAGTGCGTCTTTAATAAGCATAGACTAAAGTAAAAGTAAAGTTGATATTATAATTATAGTCTGTATCACAGTATAATAGACTGTAATAATAAGTAGAACCTTGGAGAATTTAGTTTATGTTTATTTATGAGACGGCATAGATCTGTTACAATAACTAAGATTTCTGTTTTTGGTTATGTTTATAATATATTCCAGCATATAAGTATTTGATTGTATTAGTATCGTTGACTGACATCCATATAACAAGCACATAATATAACTTTGTGTTTATATCAATTTTCGTAGTTTGTCCGGGAATGTGTTAGTTTCTTTTACAAAAGACACCTATTGCCTGTGCAGTCCCGGTGCCGCATTCAGTTCCCGGGTCGAGCAAGAGAAAGATTTTTGTTTTAAATTTCTAATAAAAACACGAATCGTGAGTGCCCTGGCTATACCTCTTAGAAGATATGAGCGTTACCTAGCTGAGTGTGAGCTTTCGGACTTACCGCATACTTCATTTTCTAAACACGAAAATGGCTCATTCTAAAGTTAGGTCAAAAGGTTCTAAAGTTAGGCAAGCAAATATTTGAAGGACATTACATCCTAGGCCCGATTTTTTGTGTGAGAGGTCAGTGAAGGTAGTAGGTAATACTTCTAGTAAAAAGTGGTTATTTCTGTATTGTAAATTTACACTCCAATTTTATTTATTTATAAAGATGTTTAAAAGTTACATATACGAGTGTATGTGTATATTATTGCATTGAACTAAATCTGTATTAATATTCTTATTGATCTTACCAATTGCCTTTGTAGAGATTTGATTCCCATCATTTTTAATCGTATCGTTTTTTAGTCGTTTTTTATGTATGTACACCGATTTCCCCGAGGTTTCTGAACTGATTTACGTAATTCTTTTTTTTGTTGAATGTGGAATAGTTTCAAATTGGTCCCATAAAAAATAATTTAGGTTGACCCATTAGTTTTTAGTTTTGAGCATTTTTTATCTACTTTAACCTATCCCGATGTCTATTTTTATTAAATTAAATAACATCAGCATTAAACTCAAAAGTATTAAATAAAAATGACTACGTTAAAAAAACCACTTCAAAACTAAAAAGTAAAAAATAATAAAGATTTATTATTAGTTACTTACTACCTATTATATATATGTGCCATTTACTAATAGATCTGAAGTCGGCGCCAAGTCAATTTAATACTTACTTATACTATACTTAAAGGCTTGGCAACGACTTTTTTTTTATTCTAAATTATAAGGGACTTTTACCCTGCAGGGCATGTCAGTCCCATTTTATGCCAATTTTAAATAAATTAAAACTAGCTTATCCTACTTAACACCTAAACATTAAAACATCTTAAATAAATCAGTTGCGGCTGCGCTTGTTGGTTGAGATAGAACATCTATAAATGCTCCAACATTCATTACATTAACATTGTATGTATTGATGAAAGTTTTCCTTCGATCACGATTCTTGACACACTCCATCAACAAATGATGCACATCCTCCACAATGTTACAAACTTCACAATTTGGTGTAATTACTTTTTTCATGAGATATGCAAATTTGTTAGACGGATAGTGTCCAGAACGCAATCGATGAGCCGTAACAATATTATTTCTGGATATGTATTTATCTGAAAACCAAGGAGGCTGACATTGAATTGATTTGTACCAAATCCCTTTTTCTTTACTGCGTTTATCAATATACTCTTTAAAAATTTCAAAACATTTATTTTTGTTAAACCTATTAGTAAATAGTACATATAAATAATATATGGTAAATAAATAATATCAAATCTATACATATTTTAATTTTCAGTTTTGAAGTCTGTTTTTACTTTAACGTAGTTATTTTTAATATGATTTATACTCACTTCCCAACTAACGAGGTTAAAATATGTTTAAACTGTACGATCTTCTTAATTTATACAAATTGTCGTGCATCGAAAACGTATTCAGTATTATAAGAGATTTAAATATATATCCGTAAATGGAATTGCTGTGTACAGTTGTGCCCATAAATGTTTATGCAAATTTAATATATTTTAAATAAATAAATAAACATTCTTTTCCAAATTACTCAAATTGAATCTAACCCCATGGTAAGCAAATTACATGCTTGTGATTTGGGTATTAATCAATGTTTCTGATATAAATATACACTTATTTAGATACAAGAAAAAAAATAATGTATACTCATACCTAGAAATGCAGACATCTAAATGTTTATCATACAAATGCTTGCCCTCGTCGGGAATTGCACCCGGCCTCGCCAACCGTCAGTGGGATTACGCTGGCCCCTCGAAATTTCAATAATAGCTTTTCACATACAAGTGGTATAACATCGAAACAGCAACATAGGAGTTTTGGTGCCATCGAGAGAAAAGATGGTTGAAGTTTTTTTATAATTATTGAATTTCGTGTTAATATTGAGTGAAATTAGTCAATTTTGGTGGCATTTTATACAATTTTGTTCAGTGAAAGAGCACAAATGAAATAATCATTAAGAAATTTGCGTATCGTGTATTTCCTCGTTGCCGCCAAATCTCATTACAGAGCTTGTGTGTTGAGCCACCGCTTTACCCAAGAGCCTGACATGACTTCCTGACGACTTATGACTGATGACTAATTATAATTGATTGAAATTGATATAAAATTCGATGCAAATTTCTACTTGACTAATGGCTAAATACTAACGTGAATGCCAAAACCTAAAGAAAGAAAAGAAGAACAGCAACATAGATCCACAAAAATATTTAGTTTACTTTAATATTCCCCTTAGTTGTGTATTTTTCTGGGTCTTCTGTGTATAATAGATCACAATATTATGCTTCCTGAGAAGCAGCTTTTTTATGATGTTGTAAGGCAAACAAGCAGACGGATTTCCTGAGGCCGATGTGTTAGGCCTCGAGCGAAAGTCAGTTTACCCGCTACCTTACCCTCCAAACCGGAACACCTCATGACGTTATGGCGGCAGGAATAGGTAAGGCGCTGATCACAATCCGGGTGAGTCGCTGCGTAACTCTACCACCTAGTCAGATGGGCTATCATCAACCAAGAAACTGGTGGTATAGTGGCGTATTGCAACTCATGCCGCACCTATTTCAGCTCCCATAATGAAAGTGTCATGTTACGGATGGTAAGGTAGCCAGTAGACTTGTACAATATGCTTAACCTTGGCCATAAAACAGTGGCACACCTACAATTTTTTTTCACACAAATTGAATCTAACCAGAAAGTAAACTAATTAGATGCTTGTGTTATGGGTGTTTCAAATACATAGAAATACTTGAATGGATACCATAATAAATTAAATAAACACCCAAACCCGGAAAAGCAGACATCTAAATGTTCATCACACAAATGCCTGCCCCCGTCGGGAATCGCCGAGCCTCGCGGTTGGTCGGCGTAGTTAGGCATGTACGCTAGCCACCCGAGCAACGAGGCGGTCATCAATGCCCTAAAAATCTGTTTTATACATTTTTGTAATGAGAGAACAAATGCAATAAATAAATTTAATTTAATTTAATATTTGCACACCACAATATGGAAGAATATGTTGTATACTTAAATATCTTAGTACCAACTTTTTAACACTCATATTCCGCAAATAAATAATAATTTTTATAGAGTACTAATTACTATTACTCGGGCTTTAAAGACATCTTCATCATATTTCTTAGGAAACACTCTTCTAAGAAAACAGTTTCAATGGAAAATCGTAGTTCCTTCATATTTAACTTATCCGTTTGGTAGTCGGAATCGGAATTAAATTGATATTCCGGTAAATATTCCGCTGCAAGTCTCTGAAATGTCACTGAAAACGGAATTTTTTAAATATTTTATTAAGATTACCGCTACTTATTAGGTAAATAAACCGACTTAAAAACTAAAAAGTAATAAATATTTAATATTTATTAGATACAACCTATTAGTTATGTGTGCTTTTTACTGATAGATTTGAAGTCGGTGCCAAGCCTTAAACTAATAATTATATTAAAAGTATGTATCAAATTGGCTTGGCACTGACATCAGGCATATTAGTAAATAGCACATAAATGATAGATAGTAGGATGTAATTAATATTAAATCTTTGTTATTTTTACTTTTTAGTTTTGAAGTCAGTTTTTTTATAGTTATTTAAATTTAATACTTTTTGGTTTATTCATGACGTGATTTAATTTAATAAAATTGACATCGGGATAGGTGAAAGTAAATTAAGAAGTGCTCCTAATTAAAAAAAATAATGGGCCTACCTAAATCAATTTTTTATGGGACCAATTCGAAAAAAAAACGTAAATCGGTTTAGAAACATCGGCAAAACCGATGTACATATATTAAAAATATATACAGGAAGAATTGAGAACCTCTTCCTTTTTTGAACTCCGTTAAAAATCTAAATAATAAATACTAAACGTACACTAGCGACATATAAAAGTGTCATGTGTCGCTTTGTCTATGAACGTATATCTTAAATATATTCGTTGTGAACTGTACCCAAGAGTGTTAAATGGTAATATTCGGCTTTATTTTAATCGCTTTGCATATCGCTCACATTCTGGATGCCGGAGCTCAGAGACGTTTACATATTAATTAGTATATTCTGATAACGTTTCGGTTTACAAGCCGAAATGCGGCAGTATTATTGACTATAGCTTAAGACGCTAGTAGAGGCAGACCGAAATTCAATTTGGAGATTACGTATCTATTTTCTGAGAATTCCAAATGGGGGACTTATGAGGGCTCCGAATAACTGTATATATAATATATCTATGTTGGAATATGAAAGCTTACTTTGAAATAAGATTATTGATAATTTGTTTTTCCCCGTCTTTTTTCTATGTGATAGGTCAGGGAAAAAGCATATGGATCTCCTGATAGTAAGAGAGCCGTGGACTAGTGATACCATAGATGTTACAGGTGCGTCGCTGTCCTGTGACCAGGATGTAAGGCCTATTGTGAAAGTCTACCGGCTACCAGAAGAAATTGGAGACAACTTTTTGCAGAATCACTGCGCTTTAAAGTTTTTAAAGGAAGTCTACAATTGGTTCCCTACTAATCCCTAAAAAGTGGTGCTGCAGAGGTTCCCTATATATTTTATCAAGACCAGACAAGTGGTAAATTAGTTATATTTAACAATGTACGAGTATACTTCTTTTTTTGAAGTTATACTTCTTTTGGCGCGTTAGGAAAAAATGATGAGGGTAAATTTTTACGATGCACGCGCACACCGTCACGAAAAACCGACATGATGAAGTTAGCTATAGATAACATTTTAGTTTTTATTAAATATTAAATAAACTTTATTTAACTAAATAATGAATTGTAATAAAACTTTTAATGTATTAAATACCTTTTTTCTATGGTTAGTGTCATTTTGTCTACAAATCTAAAATAAGGCAAAAGATAAAATTTTTAAAAAGATTTTTATCTTATTACGCCGAAGAAGTATAACTTCTAACGCGTGTACATAAAAGTACACACACAGTTTTTTTATGTTTTAGGAAGGCAAACAAGCAGACAAATTTCCTGATGGTAAGAAATTCACGACGCTTAGAGACACCAAAGATGGTAATGGTGCGCTGCCAACCTGAGGTCAGGATGTTAGGCCTCGAGCAAAAGTAAGTTTACCGGCTACCTTACCCTCCGAACCGGGACACGTCATGACGTTATGGTGGCAGGAATAGGTAAGGCGGTGGTGCCAATCCGGGCGAGTCGCTGCGAAACTCTACCACCTAGTACTACTATACTATTGTTGTTCATCTTCTTCGTTTAATATGAAATTGTAGTTTTATTTAATTTACCATGCCCATCATCTTCATGCGTTGCAATCTATAACTGTGCAATTTCGAAAACATTTCTGGCCCCGCACAACACTCATCTGGAATCAGCTACCGAGGGCGATATTCCCAAACAAATATGACTTAGGAACCTTTAGGAAAAGAGCGTACTCATTCTTTAAAGGTCGGCAACGCATCTGTGATAATATCCAGCATTATTGTTGTTGCGGATGTCCGTGAGCGGCGGTGGTCACTTTCCATCAAGTGATCCATTTGCTCGTTTGCCTCCTCTTGTATAAGAAAAACTTTAACTGAACTTAAATTTTTAGCAGCGCAAATAATAATATTGATTTAAATCCAAAATGGTCAAGTGGAAAATACCACATGTAAAGATTACAGAAACGTGAATGATTACATCTAATAATAAACCAACAAACTCAATATTTCTTGGACTTCCAACTATGGAGGCAGATGTTTGTAACATTCCAAATTTAAAACAAAGTTTTCTTTCTTTATTAAATGGCTTCATTGTATTTCGTGGAGTCATATGTTTTCGCCAAAAAATAAAAGTTTTAAAAATTGTGAGAACAATTTTGTTTGGATGTAAATTGTTCAGTTCTAAGACTCGATAATTAAATTTGCTTTGTGTAATGAATAATGTAAGAAGAAAAATAAATAATAATATATGAATTTTTGGTAAAACGTTTTGTTAAAGTCATTTGAAAGTTACTATTACTAATATTGCTTGCGCATCACGGAAAAACCACTACCTTAATGACCGCATACTAAAGACATAAAAATTTTATGTCTGGAATAAAAGTCTATTAATTTTTATATCCTACTAGATACTGCCCGCGGCTACGTCCGCGTATTAAAGTAATCTAACAACAGGTATTGCCACAAGAACCCATTTATTTATTGGAATAAAATGTATCCGGATTTACTTTATACTTTATAGCCTTCTATAATATATCTACATTAAAAAAAATTGTATCATGACATCATTATTTTACGACGTGAGACAAGGACAAACACAAACATTCTTTCGCATTTATAATGTCTTGCTATGTATTTTATTTAAAATTATTTTCTTTTTTCCAGTTAGGTATGAATTAATTCTAAGCATTGAACTTGGGAGTAATACGCGAAATAAGAGGAACAATATTTATTACAAACTAGCTGTTCCCGCGAACTTCGTTCCGCCCGTTTAGTTTGTATGGGAAAAATTAAAATGTTGTTTTTCCCAGTTTCCTCACAATTGAACAGGATAAAAAGTATTCTATGTCCTTCTCCCGGTTTTAAGTTACCTCCCTACCAATTTTCAGCCTAATCCGTGTAGCCGTTCTTGAGTTATAAATAGTGTAACTAACACCACTTTCTTTTATATGTATATATAGATTTGATGTTTTTAATATCGTTTACCACAAGTATATATTAAAAAACTTCTTTAAAATTACAACTACATTGATAAAATCAGGATAAGAAAAAACTTAATTCTTAAATAACTCTCATTTTTTTATTTTTTTTTATTTGTGTAATAGATCACTGAACATGCACATGGCTCTCCTGATGGGAAAAGTTAACCGTGGCCTAGACACCGTAGGTGTTACAGGTGACGGCTATTGTGCAAGTCTAACGGCTACCCTTCTCTTCACTCCGGAACATGACTAGAGTCATTAAGGTGGCAGAAATACGTATGTCGGTGGGTCCCTACCCAGGCAAGTTGCTACACAGCACTATACCACTAGTGGTCTTACAATTACTGATGACCTATATTTTAACCAGTGTTCGCCTCTTGCGAGATGACTGGCAGAGAGGCAGTTTGTCTATTCTACTCAGTGGATTTGGACCATCAGAAGGGATCATTTTACAAACATTATAAAAATCATGTTATTTTTTGCTGCTAAAAAATTGTAGTGGTATTTTGAGATATTCAGTCAAATTAATATTTGGCATATGCTTCCCTAATCTAAAATTGCTACTACGGAACCTTTTATGTATAAGCCCTACTTACACTAAGCCACTTTGTATAATATATACCTACTATTATTAATAATTTTCTAAGGCTGGAGAGTTTGTTTGTTTACTTGAATGCTCTAATCTCAGGAACTATTGTTCCGATCTGAAAAAGGCATAGTATTAGATAGGCGATTTATCGAGAAAGACTATATACGAGCACTGATAAAGAATATTTAAAAATCGTTTTTTTTTTCTGTTGAGAGCTTTCGCTGTATACGCTGCGTAAACGGTTAAAGTCTCACAAAAATCATGTATGATAGAATTGTTCTCCTTTAAAAGTTCTAAACAAAAGTCCGCGACAATATATGTCTAAGAGTATCTATTTAGGTTAGGTCACTAGAAAACAAAACTAAAAACACAGCGTAAGCAGAAGTAATTCAACATAACATTAGTTTCGGTTTTTTGAGAATAACATCCAATCTACATGATACAATATTGTAAAACCCAGTACTTACTCATCTATATAAACGAAGTCACAGGTTAAAGCTAGCGTTAACACAAAGTAATTATTCCACGCGGATGATGTCACGGGTTGAAGCTAGTTATAAAATAATCATAATTATTGTAACATAGTAGATCGTAGAGTAGATAATTTTACATAGTACATAATCTTACAGGGGATCTACAGGGAATATAGTAGAGAAGTATCAACGTATATCTTAGTTATAAATCATATTAATGAGAGTGCTAACATGTGCTTTCAAGGCTTTAATACATAGTCTAATCACGACTCTGTGATCTAGCGGTTCGGTATTGGATTTGACTAAATTATAATATAGCCTCAAGTTCGACCCCCGGATAAGGTAACAGAACTGAAAATGTATTTTTCTTCAATTTTCTGATAAAATTCACATCACCCAGGATTGGGTTTGAGCCCGGTTGGCGATAGGTTTTCTAGCTAACGCATAGTGAAAGTTAGTGTCTTCGACTAGTCGTCGTCGTCCTGGTTGTACCTCTGCCTATCTTTTTATATATTTTTTATTTGATAAGACAGTGAATTAACTCAGGGCTATCCTGATGGTAAGAAATATCGTGGCCTATGAACATAATAGATATTATAGGTGCGTCGCTGTCCTGTGGCCGGGATGTTAAGCCATTAGTGCAAGTCTACCGGCTACCCTATCCTCGTGACCGGAACACGACAATGTCGTTATTGCAGCAGGAATAGGTAAGGCGGTAGACCCCTTCCCGAGCAAGTACTGCACAGCACTCTACTACTAGTGGCGTCGATTGGAACGACCCATTAAACCTATTAAACTCTTAGGAGCTGCCTGGTGGGAAAGGCAGATGATTTATTCTATACAGGAGACCCGGATCAACACGGGGTACAACGGGAATCGATATTGGCGTAAACATACCTTTTTGTAGTAATTTCTTTTGAGAATGATTTTATTTATTAAGCAATCATGGATAAAATTTAAAAATTGATTAAATCTGTCAAATTTGTCTTTACGCCCGCATCTCCGAAATGGCATACAGAGGTACAAACAAGCTCAAGATTCTGCTTAATCTTAAAATGTAGGAGAAGTCAAGCCTATCACTAACTAGGCGCTTATTGAATCCCAGGCATCTTTATTTTTTTAGAAATCGAATAAACACATTTTGTGATGCCTGCCCCAGGATTTAACCTGATACCTCATGTGGTTAATGCTAAAATTGGACCATTAACCCACAGGGTCGATTTTTTTTATTAATATTGTATTAGTTAGCATTTGCCGGTACACATGCCTATAAACCATGTGAAAACATGACACTGTATATTAATTAGGGTCATAAATAATGCTAATGACATTGCTTGAACATGCCGACATATTATAATTCTCTAGTATTACCAATTACTCTCTATAACAATCACATTCGACGGTAACAGGTTTTTGTTACAAAATGGTAAACTAACTAGATATCCAAAACAATAATAAAAAAATTAAAAAAACTATAACCGATTGCAAAACCTAGCTCCTAACCTAAACTCTAAACCTAAGTCCATTGGCTTAAGAAAGTGAAGTTACACAAACACACTGACATCTCAAACTTATCAACATTTCTCTCTGGTTTAAAAAATGATATGCTAGCAGAGATCTCCTAAATTACTAGTAACTTCATTAGAGTAATTCTGTTGCGGTCACTTAGACTAATTTTAACTTATGGCTTTCCTTTTCTAACTGAAGTAATTAAAAGAGATGAAATAGTTTGAGGTATTTTCAAAAGAGTTAATGGCAGCGATTCTGTTGCGGTCACTTAGGCTAATTTATTCTATCCCTTTTCAACTCAATGGAAAGAGTCAAAATAGCTTGCGAAATTCTTACAGACATTTGACAGATATCCGTCGAAATATTATTTAAAAAGCTTACAAGTAAAATGTGTCCTGAATATTTTCACACATTCATGTATAACATTCTATTTCTTTTCTTTTTATTATATTAGAATAATAAAATGTACAAAAGTGTACCCTGAGAGACTAATTCACTGGTAGTAAAGTGCTATGTACCCTACCCGGGATCCACCGCCTTACCTATTCCTGCCGCCATAACTACATTGTCGTGTTTCGGTCCGGAGGGTAAGGCAGCCGATAGACTTGCACAATAGGCCTAAAATCAAGGCCACAGAACAACGACGCACCTCTAACATCAATGGTGTCTCTATACCACGATTACTCTTACCATCGGTTGTATTAAACCAGTCCAAAACCGGTGTGTTTTTATGAAAAGCAATGAATGTGAAGGAAGCTAGGATTTGCAAGAACGTGAAATGCTTTCAATCGACACTCTCTACCTACCACGTGAGAGACTTGGCACTAAAATACATTTGTATTTGTTTATGTATACGTGAAATAATTTCAGAAAATGTTCGTCAGAATCGGCACTAATAATAATAAAACTGTAAATTTTAGCAACAACATTTTTTAAAGTAAAAATATGACCCTGTTGTTGGGAACTATCAACGTAAAGTTTGGGTCGTAAATCATGCTAATTAGATTGCTCACTCGTGCTTTCAGAGCTTTTATGTTGCTCTAGTGTTTTGAATTACTAAAGAGAATACTTTTCACTGTTAAGCTACTGCTATTAACAGGATTTTAAGTCGTACTTTTTGAAGTGAAATTTCTTTATTAGCGTTGTTCACTTTTTGTGATATGTAAAACATGTTATTTGCGATCTGATCGAAAATTTGTAAAATGGAGCAAGAGTTTCTTTTTTCTGTCGTTGTCATTTTTATTTTGTTGATTAATCTTCAAGCTAGCTCCCAGCAAAGCCTCAGGCTGAGCTGTTTCACGGTATGTTTTTTGTTCTCGAGCAAAATTAATAAAATGAATAGTAAAGTATAATAATATAAATAAATAGTAAGTAATTAATAAATAGTATTTTAGCACAAATATTATTACAGTTATTTTATACATATAAAGCGATTCGTCCAAAATTATTCCTTGGCCATTTTAAAATATTAATAAATATAATTTTATAACTAAAAATTTAAAAAAAAAGCAACAGTCCATCTTTTCAAAATTTATGATGCCACAAACAGACACACACATATACATACTTCTAACTTACAACTTGTCTTTTGATCTGTTTTGGATAAACTGCAAAGATTACAAAACAAAATACTGTAACCCAACACCCGGTTCTTTCATCAGATCCTTATCATCAAGTCCTAGCTATCAGAATATATGAAAAGACACAGCTAAGACGAATCTAATGAGTCTAAACTCGATGTGTTTTCCAGTAGGCATTCCAGAGTCACCTCTCCTATCTTCAAGATCCATTATCGAAACAAGTCACTTGTACCAGCTTTTGTTAGTATTTAAACTGACAGGCTCACTCACATAAGTTCAAATACGAAATAAAATGTATCCACAGTACTATACATACCTTTAAATACATATAACATTTATACATACACTGCCGCCATGATAAGTGTATCGTGTTCCCGTATGGAGGGTAGGGTAGTCGGTATACTTGTAAATTAAGTCTAGCATGAAAGCAACGCATCCATAACATCTATGTCGTCTTTATGCCACGGTTGTCTCTTACTATTAGAAAAGCAGTTTGCTTGTTCGTCGTCTTATCACATGAAATAAATAAATAAGAAGAGTATCATTTTATAAGGGAATCCATAGTGAGTTCCTTTATAAAATATACTGTCAATTCCATTTTTTTAATTTAAAATAATAAAAAGGATATCCATGCCCACATCCTCGAATAGGTAGATAAAAACACAACCAGGGATCCACGACTAGCCGAAGATACTAAGTCACACTAAAAGACACTAATGTGATAGGTGGCAAGCCTATCGCCAACCGGGCACATGTCCAATTCAAATAATGAAAAAAAAAATTTCAAATTGACAATTTTTTTGACGGTAGGCCACAGAGGCGATTTTTATCATTAGTTATGGATATAGGATATTTAAATGTCTTTCCGGGTCTGGGTGTTTGTAAAGTATCCATTTAAGTATTCCTATGTATTAGAATCGTTGACTAACACCCATAACACAAGCATATAATGATACCATGGTACTTGGTTGTGCCTCTGTTTATTTCTTCGTGGATATGGGTGTAAAGATACTTACTTACTAATAATAAAAAGATATTTAAATCTACTTTATTAAAAAAGAGACTAAATTTTAATAGATAACTAACAAATAATCAAACGGATTGTTCAAATTGTAATTAAACATATACTGCCCTTGATCGGCGAAGATGCTACAAGTTAGGTCATTGTGACTGAGAACGTCAAGCAGTTAGTTATAATGAAACCTAAAATTTTAACAACAACATATTTCAAGATGAAAATATGACCCTGTTTTCGGGAACTATCAACGTAAAGTTTTGGTCATAAATCATGCTAATTAGATTGCTCACTCGTGCTTTCAGAGCTTTTATGTTGCTTAAGTGTTTTGAATTACTAAAGAGAATACTTTTCACTGTTAAAGCAACTAACAGGATTTTAAGTCGTGTTTTTGTTCTTAAACAAAATTAATTAAATGAATATAGTATTCTAGCTTATTTAAGACTTTTAAATAAAAAAAAAATCTTTACGCCCATTTCCCCGAAGATATAGGCAGAGGCTCAACCAGGGCACCCACGACTAGCCGAAGACACTAAGTCCCACAATGTTATAGGTGGCAAACCTATCGCCTACCGGGCACAAATCCAATTAATATTCTTTTTATTATAAAATTGGAAAAATCAAATTTTCTTTTTGTTGCCCATCCCGGGATTCGAACCCAGGACGTCATGCAGCCAAGTCCAACACCTGAACCGCTAGACCACAGAGGCGATAACTTTTAAATATTAATAATGAAATTTCTAAAGAGAGTACTTTAACTATATAAACATCTAAATAACAATAAAAAAAATTCGCCTTATTTTAATAACATTTTTTCATCACAATTAAGCCGAAACTGCAAATATCGCCTTCGACCATTTGATTGGTTACAGAGTCACGATTTGATAATACTTTTTAAAAAAATAGCAAAAGGTTTTAAAATGTTTACACTAAATTTTATCAACATCCTACTTCACTTATATTGACTACCAAAAACTGCTAGTCGGATAATGATAAAACTAATATAGGACCACCTTAGAATTATGACCTATATTTCTAAAAAAAATCATCAAAATTAGTTAGTTAATGACCGAGTAATAAAAACTTTAAAAAAGATATTAGGTAAACATTATTAAAAAAATTACACAAACTAAATCTACTTTAGAATAAAGTAAATTATGTGCTCATGTTATGGTTGAAGTTAACGATATAAATACAATAAAATACAAAAAATGCTCATACTTTTTTTATTTAATATGAGGTCATCAAAGCACGCGGCTCCTCTGAAGGTAAGAGACAACCGCAGCCTATACACACCATAATATATGTAACAAATTCGTTGCTTTCCTGTGTCGTTCCTGTTCGTTGTCATAATGGTGACAGGAATAACCAAGGCGGTTGATCGTACCAGGACGAGGTACCCCCTTGTTCTTGTTGCTGATGATCTATTCAATTAATAACATTCTACATAGGGGAGCTGGACCAACACGGAGGTATAATAATAATTCCAACAGAAATAAGACACTATAGATAAGCGTTTTGACTTCCCCTACCTGGGAAGTTGCGCCACAGTACCACCAGTGGTATAGTTGGTAAAGGCTTATGTTTGTACCTGTGCTCCCCTTTTACGAGCTGACAGGCAGAGAGGCACATGGTCTTTTCATTCATTTCATGGTTTCATGACCTGGACCAACGCCGAGGAGCTAGATACATAGAATAATTAAATAGGTACTGGAATAAATTTACTAACAAAAATGCTTAAGGATTTGCTCACGAAAATGTGACACATGCTTTTGGTAGTAAATAATCCTAATTCGATTTTTAACAAATGCAGTTATTGATGTAAAGTAGCGCCCAGATTTTTCGTGGTATTGAAAGATAAGCAAATTAACCAATCAAAAACGTACATCGCCATTAAACACAAAAATCGTTCTACGCGGATTTAAATATTTACAACCAATAACGGTTATAACTGTTTCATCCGTGTGGAACGTAGATTTAATCCAAATATTGACGTTTCAAGCAAAGTTTCCACTAAGGTTACCTTTGTGGAAGGCGTGATTGGGGCATGATTACAACTGTCTGGATGATGCTTAAACATCAGTTGTGATAAAATAAAGTTTTGCCATAAATTTTAGCAACAACATTTTTCCATGTAAAAATATGACCCTGGTGTTGGGAACTATCAACGTAAAGTTCGAGTCATAAATCATGCTAATTAGATTACTCACTCGTGCTTTCAGAGCTTTTATACTTTAGTGTTTTGGATCACTAACTAGAATGCGTTATGTACTTTTTATACTGGAATCTTTTCATTAATTTTCTATGCAATTGGTACACAAAATGACTAGTGAGTTATGGATAGTAGACGTAGAAAGTAATAGCAAGGATTTTCTAAGACAATATGACACCAACTATTAACGTAATGTTTGTGTTATAAATAATGCAATGTTTACAGACACATCCAGATGTTTTTTATGCGTGTCTCTTGAATGACTATCGAGACAATATGCAATGAATAACTTAAAATATTTCTCAAAAATCAACTAACCGTATTCTAGACCAAAGGTTCCCAAACTTTAAATTTGTTAGTTCTAGCGCCCCACGTATTTTTTCCCTGTCAAAAACCTTAAAAATAACATATTTGTTTTACCTGGAGCATCATAAAACCAATTTTTCTGGTCCCTTTACCGCCCTCTAGACTTGTAGCGCCGCACACTTAAAGGGGTGATATTGCCAAATTTGGAAAAGAATACTGTTCTAAATTGATGTATTTTAATAAATGTTAATTTAGTAAAATTCTTTATAATTGATAACTTGTTCGAAGCTGCGTCAATAGCAATGACTGCTATTTAATTATCTAATATGTAATTTTCATAAAAGTGGTTATTTAATAACTAGCCAATCAACGATTTTATAATTTGCTGATGCTTTTAAATTAAAAACAAATCGAGGGGTGAAAGCCTATTTGGTTTAAGTGCCATTTTTTAACTCTACAGGAGAGCGATTCAAAGTTTTTGATTTCGAAAAAAAAAAGTCATAATTTAAAAACTACTGGTTATTTTTGCCTGAAAGTTTTACAATCTAGTTTATTTTTAAAATTGTCAAATTCTTATCATGTTTTTAAAATTGTCAAAGTCTTATCATATTTTTAACTTTGTCATTACAATAATTTCGAAAATAAATGTCGTTTAACACAAAATGGCCTCGTAATAAAGTCAGGGAAAACAGTTTAACCGCCACTTTTTTTTGCTGATCGGTGCGAGCAAAAGGCTTTAAGTACTATTTTAATTGTTTTTCTAGTTTGGATAAGTGCTTTAACCAACTATCCACTAATTCCATAGAATAAACCTATTTGGCTGAAGAAGCAAAATTTATAATTTCAGGGTCAAATCATAACAGCTTAAGCAACAATTTAAAACAAAAGCAATTGTTTTAAGTCACCTTTGTTGGTATATTTTATTTATGTATACTTTATTATGAGTGGCGAATGATACCATGCAATTATTTCTCATTTTAAAACTTCAATCTTAGTGAATATGGTGTTTTAATAAAACATAAGAAGATCCCTTAGAAAATTTTTAATTGAAATATTCTCAAACATCTTTAAATCAACAATAAGTTACCAAGTTCCATACACATACCTCAGTTAAAAATAGTTACAGAATTGCACACTTGATTTTCCGCAGTTTCTAAAGTAGATTCTGAATAAATATCACATTAAATACCTAAAATT
>NJDD01001616.1:444582-468621 GCA_002245505.1 Calephelis nemesis
GAATTTGTTTTGTATAATTATTAATGTTATTTCGTTTCAAAATATTATCAGAATGTTATTGACATTTATGAATTTTCCGGACATACAAAATCCAGAAAGCGACAGTTAAAAAAATATTAAAGCAGTAAGAGCGTTACGTTGCGAATAATAACAAAAAATTGCCTTAAATTTTATTTACAACACATTCTTTTACATAAAAATGTGACCCTCTCGTAGGGAACTGTTAACGTAAAGTTTGGTTCATAAATCATGTTAATTAGATTGCTCACTTGCTTTCAAAGCTTTTGAGCTGCTCTAGTGGTTTTAATTGCTCATTCAATTATTAAAGCTACTATTAACAATATTTGCACTTTTAAGATTGGTTGGCTGACTGAAACACATGCATACACATGTATTGTAACAATTTAACTATTAAAGTAACGTTTGGGTCTTAAATCATTCTAATAACATAGTGTAAATTTGCCAACATTTTACATACATATATGCATACATACGTACATACATACATACATACATACATAAGTACATACATATCTTCACACCAAGTCTCTTGCGACGTAGGTAGAGAGTAGGGATGTCAAATCTCATGATACTTGTAAATCTTGCTGGATTCCTCCACATTCATTACGCTTTTCTTCTCTCTTACTCTTAACACTATTTCGATTTTATCTCAGAATGTCAACCTTGGTCTCCCATGCATTCAACATTCGCGTGTATATCTGCTGTCTCAATCTTTTATCTGCCATTATTTCGACATGATCGAACCAGCGGAAGATGCCCTTTCCCATTTTAATACCAACACTTTCTTTCAATCCCACTCTTTCCTAGAATAGCTTTGCATACTTTTATGTTTATCCCAACGTTGTTGTATAGAAGCGAGTGGTGGGTGTGCCAGAGAGCGCAGTCAAAATGAGAACCCTACGGCAAATCTGTCGTGGAACGCTCACTGATAGCATTCGTAACAGTGAGATCCGAAAAAGAGTCGAACTGAAGAAAGTAATGATTTGGTATTTTGAATTACTAACGAGAAATTGCTTGAACCCTGGATTTTTATTTATTTATTTTACACTTTATTCTACATGTAATAGAGAATTGACAGCGAGAAAATACAAATATAAATATTGTACAAAAGGCGAGCTTATCTCTTACAAGAGATATGTTACAGCTAACCTAAGATAGAGGAAAATGATACGAAATGAAAAGCTATCAAGTATAAACATAAATGAAGTATCAAGGTCGACAGTGTACAAGGTTAAGATTAAATAGATGAAAAAAACTTAATTAAATTATAAACTATTCTACATAAATATTTACTTAATACTAATATGTAAAATGCAATAACATAAAAAAGATAAAAAACTAATATATATGTTACACCTACTTATAGTTAAATCCTAACAACAAGTGCTACCATTGTGGACTAGAGGAGTAAAACAGTTTTAAACGATTCTAAATGAGGTTATGGAATTACTATTACGAATATCAAGGGGAAGGGAGTTCCATAGCCTTACAGCATGTGATAGAGTTATTCTTACTATATAAACACCCTGACTTTTTAATCACCATCCAAACTTTAATATGTTGATTTTAAGTGAAAATAATTAAATACGTGTTTTTTTTTCTTTTAGTATCCCTCAATACTAAAATATTAAGATATGACATCGCAAAGTCGTCTACAAAATATTGATGTTTATGGGCAGCGCGCGCTCCGTACCTACGCGCTGAGTGCTCTGACAAGCTAGATAGGTAGGTACGCGGCGGTAGTAACGCGCCGAGCGGCCGCAGTTCATTGATATTTGATAATAATAACAAACAAATATTCAAATTTTTATAAATTTTATAAATGGACTTATTTATGGATACTATGCAAAAATTTGGATGGTGATAAAAAATCTTGCTGTATAATATCAAGCTAAATATTAGCCAAAAAATAGACACACGAGGAAAAGACGGATTTTCTAAAGATAAAAACGATAATTTAACAAAAACTGACTGTTAGGGTCAGATAGTTAATAATAATAAAACTTTTGCCTGAAATTTCAGCAATATCACACATGAAAATATGACCCTGTTGTTGGGAACTATCAACGTAAAGTTCGAGTCATAAATCATGCTAACTAGATAACTCACTCGTGCTTTCAGAGCTTTTATGTTGCTCTAGTGTTTTGAATTACTAACTAGAACTCTATAAGTACTATTTAAACAAGGTTTTTTCGCATCCTACAGATTTTTTATATAATTTGTACTTACAATGTTTTGCCATAAGATATAAGCGTATGTTTTTTAGAAGAAAAATATAACACTGAGCTATTAATCTAATTAATTTTTAATCTAAAATGCCAAATTAAAGATAATTGACGTATCTGAGTAAGGCAGTACTTGTTTTAAACTACTAACAGAGAAGATCTTATTCTCGTTAACAAAACTATGAGTAACTACGTAAATGTGTACTGCGTAAAAGTCGAGATATTCTCTGGACTAACTAAGCTGAGCCTGTTCTATGGGGAAAAATTCTATTTGATGAATAACTTGTTGAAATACGTGTAATAATACATCTATTATAATAAGAAAACTATAATCAGTTACGATAAACATTGTTAGTTTTCTGAGGAAACGTTTAGTTTACGTGTTTACTCGTAGGAAGCGTATTGTTATAACGTAAATAAAACATATTACAAAATAAAAATTTTCAAATCTACTTAGTTTATTTTGTTTAGTATAGTTTGAATATTTGATAAAAAATAAAAAAATTATAGCATATTAATTTTTATGGTATATTATTTAATTCGAGAAAATAAGAATTTTTGGTGATTTTCAATTTTAAAAAATTCATAACAATTAATGGGTTGGAGATACGATAATGGGTGTAAGGGCTTTTTTCATTCAAAATATTGTAAAGAATATAAAAAAAATAATTGATTGCAAAAAATGCATTTTTTCTTGCTTATTTAATTTTTCGTTGTTTAAACAATAACATCAAAAGATATCAAGTGTCATCTTACACTTTTATAATCAGGGATAACTTCAGCACTTTTTAAAAAAAATTGTGAATTATAACAATTTCGCAAACGAATGCGCCACCATGCCCTGCACTAACGGACGGACGGATTATTATAAATGCGAAAGTTTGTATTTTGTTTCAAGCAAAAACTGCTGAACCGATTTTTATAAAATTTGGCACACACATAGAGGGTAACTTGTATTAACACATAGGATATTTTAATCCCGAAAAGTGTTTCTGTGGGACCATTAACCATACGAACAACGTTGCGGGCAACAGCTGTGTTTATTTAAAACATGGCAACAGTGGATACTGACGTAACGTCAAAGACAAAGAAAATATAATAAAGGTTGATATATTTTTTACGAATTGTTAATATAATCAAGTATTTGTTTTCAGGTGAAAATCCGCTCGCTATGCAGCGTGGTGATGCCTCTACATCAAAGCCAACGCTGGCTTTGGTATTCATAATCGTAAGCTGACATTTGGTCAGCGCGTTATGTACGCGCATATTTGTATAATATCGTAAAACTCGTTAATTATTATAGTGTAAGTTGTATTTTTATTGGTATCCTTTATTGGTTTTTATATTTACCTAATATTTATTGGTTCTTAACATAACAAGTTTTAGGATCTGTAGTAAAACCTGAAACTTAATATACATATATTTTTTGTTTTACTAAAAAAACTTTAACTAGAATAAATAGAATCAAAAATAGTTCGGTTGATTGTAACAAATTGAAAAACTCCAGATTCGGAATTGAACAAAGTCGAATTTCAATTCTATTGATGCAAATACAGAAAAAAGGCGAGGATACAAACCTTCATCTTGATGTTTTTGATTTTGTAAACGTAATTGTAATAGTTTTGTTTAGACTTATACAAATCTTAATCCTGATTATTTTGTTTGTTTTGCAAATTTAATTTCTCTTAATACAAATATCGCCTCTGTGGTCTAGCGGTTCAGTTGTTGGACTTGACTGCTTGAGGTCCCAGGTTCGAATCCCGGGTCAGGCAACAAACGGAAAATTGAGTTTTTCCAATTTTCTAATAAAAAATGTTGCTCGGGATTGGATATGTGCCCGGTTGGCGATAGGCTTGTCACCTATCACATTGTGGGACTTAGTGTCTTCGGCTAGTCGTGGGTGCCCTGGTTGTGCCTCTGCCTACCTCTTCGGGGATATAGGCGTGTAGATGCTTTCTTAATACAAATATAGAAAAAGACGAGGGTACAAACCTACATTCTGATGTTTTTATACTCCTAAATGTAATTGAAATAGTTTTGTTTGAAATAAATAAAATCTTAATCCTGATTATTTTGTTAGTTTTTAATTGGGATACATTTTACTTGAACGACATCAGGCAACAAGTTTATGAAAAACTTTACGCTATAAGTAAATATGATTGTAATTTTTTGCTATAATTATTTAAGAAAGACTTTTAATATGTTATAAAGAGGGTTTCATAAAATTTTCATTAATAGCAAATATGTTACGATAATTAAGTAAAATTACAATCAACTTAAACAGCCTTAAGGGTACATGTATACCAATTTGAGAAACCTTGTTTATTTTAATAAGGGTGTATAATTCAAGGAAATTTAAAACATAATCCACCTTATCTAATTCAAACTGTGCACTGTGCTTCTGAATTTTAATTATTTAATCTTTCACTCTCTCAGTCGTCTTGGTTGGCTTTGTGAAATATTTTTCTTAGATAACTTCGTCGGTGCTATTAATCTTGTTTTTATTTTTCTCGCATAATTTAATTCTGTATTAAAACACATTTGCGTAGTTTATTGTTTTTTTCGGCTCTGTACACATTTTCTGTTTTAATTTTTGTTAATAACTTTAAACGGTTCATTGGTATTTTTCATTAATTTAAGTTTACTCTTGAACCTCGATTTCATGTAAATCGGAAGTTGGAAACCAATCAAATCCAATTCTAAATAAAATATAAAAGGAAAATAGTGTACATTCAATGTTCTAATAAAGATAACATTGCGTTAACGTTAACGTTTTTTAATAAACGTAAACGGATTATATCCATATAAATCATAAGTAACTAAATAAATAATATAATAATAAATAATGTATTTTTACTCCCATATCAAGCCTATCGCTACCGGGCACATATCCAATCCCGTGCAACTTTATCTTTATTAGGATATTTATAATACACAACTTTCTTTATTTTGCGCGACTTGAGGATCGAATCCGGGACCTCATGAAGCCAAGTCAGACGCCAGACCACGAGACCATAATAATATTAATCATAAATCACAATTTAACATTAGCTAAATGATTAATATAATACGCTAATATTTTGTTCAAGAGCACAAAATGACATAAATCTGTTATCAATTTCAAATTTGGATAAAATCGAGATCAAGAGTAACTCTGCTAGTCTAAAATCTAGTTTTCAGAATCAAAACTAGAAGCGATATTCAAAGTTTATACAAATATATTTAAAGGAAACAAGCGAGTTTTTAGCGACATTAACTCATGGTAAAGGCTAAGTTATAAGCGAGTATTGTGTGTCTAATCTTGCTTATCTTGATTCGATTACACTGTCTGTGATAGGTCTTTATTCAATTACATCCTCACCTACGCCTCTCAACTAATCTATTAATCATTTACATCCTCGCCTATTGTTACTAATTCACTGAGACAATGTGCGGGTGAGATTAACTTTCGCACAAAACACTAAATATGTCAAAATACAAGTTCATAAAGCCTTATTATTTAGCAAGCGCATTATTACAAACAAGAACAACTTAATATGATCAATATAAATCACGGACGATGATAAATTTTAAATTAAATAAAAAATATCACAACTGTTAATATTCAGTTAATAACAACAAAGTATTTCATCAGGTTCGTTGAATTAAATGGAACTAAAAGTTAATAATCTGTTAGTACTGTTTTCTATAGAATTGAAATGACATATCTGATTCCAATTTTTATTTTGCATCAAATAGAGATTCTAGAGTAACCCAACAGTATAAAAATGGAGAATCTAATAATGTTTTTTTTAATAAATAAACAACAACTTCATATACCAGAGAGTTCGTAATTTTTTTTGATATGGAATCTAGTGGCTGCCATTTTAAATTTAATTTTGAATCCAGTAATACCTGTATGATTAAAATAAATCTGTTAAAGTTGGATCCATTATATAGACCTATGAGTTTGATTTCTAGTGTGCCACAAAGGAATAAAAATACACACCGAAATACAAATGAAGATTATAATAGGAATAGTAGTTTATAAAAATGTCGACGTACACAAGTACCACTTTTATGGTTCACGTGAATAAAGATTTTTCTGATTATGATTCTTATTCAATTAACGGTAAAAAAAGTCACCCCTTTGCATTGCACTACGGGGTACAAATATCTGTTACGAAATTATCTCAATAAAGGATACCAAAAGTAAATTTAACTCAGACAGTACTAAATTTAAGATAAAACCCAGCGTTTTGTTTGGTTTTGTTCACAAGTTCCAAAGAAAACGGAACATTGCACGTATCTTTAGCCCATTTTAACCACGTTTTGCAGAAGTTTCGCTGGAACTCATGAACATTTATTGCCGCGCTAAACCTACAGTGGTTTCCCATTTATTTTTTAACTTGTTTAAAGTTTAGACTTGGAGTGTATAGTGAATAAATATTAGCTTGTTTACGTTTAGTCAGAATCTTTTGTACCTTTTAATTGATTTTGATAAATTATATGATTGTGTATGCTAATTTAATTTTAAACTTTTATGATAAATCGAAATTGTAATGGTTTACTTACTAATACGTGGTTTACTATTAATGTGTTTTTTTTAATGTATGTTTTAGAATAAGCTTTGGTTGGAATGTGGATACAGGATGAGATGGATTTTAACTGATTATGGGTAATTTTAGTTACAACATTGCTACTATTATAATATATTTGTTATAATATATGAGTATAATAGCTATTTGTTGACATTATATTTTTTATGTATAATTAACTATATTTTATAATTAATTAAATTATAATTTAATATTTTTTGGTAAACCCAAAAGGTAACCTCACGATCATCCGAAAACAACAACTCCCACAACGCAAAAAATGGCAAGCATACCTATCGCTAACCAGGCATGTACCAAATGCAGAGTAACACAAAAAAGATGAGAAATATTTTCTTTATATCGCCCAGGATGCAGTAGAAACTTAAAAAAAGCACAGAGGCGTTATTTTTTTTCTTTTTTTGTGCTTGATAAAATGCTTGTGATTTCCGCAAAAATAAGTAAAATTATATGACCATTTGTGTAGTATTGTTAATAACGCTGCCGACGCTTACTTACAAGGTCTGTTCAAAGGTAAATATGATGAAATAAATAGCAGATACGCAAAACACAAAGTGAAAGTTATAATATTATCAAGTATTTTTTTTTAAATCATAAAAGTTGTCCACATTTCTATGTCGACCATATATCGAACAGAAACGCTTTCATTAAATTAAAATTGGTTAATGAATTTGCGAAAATTAAACATCCCTAAAAGAATTCGACATAAGTCAACATTTCGTTATAATCTACTATCGAAAACATTTATTGTTGGGCCTTGCCGTGATTTTGAAATGTAATGTATCAGCACAAAAAGAGGATCGTAAGGCATACATAATAATGTCGCGTTTTGATATTAGCAGTTGTTTGTATTAAAGTAATGCAATTTTTCAGAGAAAACTAAATTTGCGTAAGAAAGCTTATGCAAATTTAGTTTTCTCTGAAGAATTTTAAGCAACATTTGTCAAATTTATGTAACAACGACTTCTGCTAAATTATATAGTTAATTAATGTTAAATTTTCCTGCCACGCAGAAAGTATGTATGATGAACACAGTTAGTTACGAGTATCGTCCTAACTTTGATATCGGTAAGAAGTTAGTAGCTGTTTTCTACTACTACTACTTTCTTTATATAGTCCACGTCATCTTAAATAGTAAGTCTATTGTCGCTAAAGAAACTATGTTGTTTTCAAAATAATGAGTCATTACGTGTATAGAATGTCTGACTTTTTCAGTATAAATTAATTTTAATATTAAGGACAATAGATTTTATTTAACCATTTCAAAATGTAAAAGATAGTTCACAACACAGTCTTGTTTTATCAGTCTATAAGACAAAACTTTATTAAAAAATGTTTCATTCCTTTGTAATGTATTTAACTCTCCAAGTAAGTATATATTTTCAACTTAAGTTTTTATAAAATATGCATGAAAGTCGATTTCACTATTCATGTATCATTTACAATATCGGAAAATCAAATCGACTATTACTCGATAAATGTTCGTGATAGAGGTGTTAAGCAGTTAAGTTGTATTGGTTATAGGTAAATCATGTTTGACTAATGGCTCACATATGTTTGGCATTGGGTTGCAAGACATGTCAGTACCATTGTCTTGTTTGTTTGGAGGGTGGAATAGTCGGTATACTTACGTACGAGTATACTTGGTTATTGTATGCGAAGCTTTGCATGTGTAAGCAATTTGTGCGAGGTCACATCTATTGTTACGTATAATATATGAGATAAAGGCTGAGAAACCTTTTGCCAAAATAAAAAACTTAACAAAATCAAAATGTTTTTACTTAAAAAGGTCTTTAAAATATTTAGTATTATTTAAATAAAGAGTAAGATCGAGATAGAGCAACGTTTTTAAATTTTAATTCTGTTTCTGTTATTTCTGTTAAATTTAGTTATAATTTCAATTAACTAATGTTATGGATGTTTTATTAATATATGAAAATAGGTAAGAATAAGGTTCTGACGAATTAAAACCTCCATTACGAAGTGGGTTAAAAAATTTACACATTGGTGATGATTTTGTGGCGTACTTATTGAACTAATTCGAAGTTATCTCTATCTTTTTTTAATGAAAGTAGTGGTAAGAGATCAAACAATTTTAGTAATGTCAGATGAGTTTGTACAAAAAATTTCTACTGTTACTCTATTTCTTGAAAGGTAATCTAATTACTAATCTACTAATCTGACCAAATAGATGTCCAAGATGTTCTATCTCTTTTATTTTTGTTTCATTTGTAAAAGATAGCACGCATGTAAAGTAAGTTTGATCAGAACATATTTACTACTTGTAAAATGCCGTCTAATGTAAGTTATATGAAAAAAACTAGAATCTGATACTATCTAAGAAGGAAAAAGAGGGCTAAGTATGTGTGAACAAAACGTACTATAATTTCCTCTTGAAATTAATTCGTTTAATATGTCCATGTAAGTATAATATGTTGGCCTTTGTAATATACATTGTACTAAAATTATCTTAAAATTAACTTATCAAATTATAAACTGAATCTCTCCAAGAACGTGAACGCGAACAAAACGCGGACACGACATTGAAATTTGTACATAATATTTAATAATGTGATTTCTTTTGTTATTGTTATATCTGTACCTAATATAAATTATATCATTAAGACATTCGATTTTGTTTCATTTTAAATTAACTTAACAAAGGATAAGGCACAAGGAAATTAATCTGCTTGTTAGCCTTCCAATATCATAAAAAAAAACGTTTTGTATAGAGTTTCACCTGCATTATTTTATACAGAAGAAGAAGACATAAGAGCAAGCGGCTTACATAGTGGAAGATTATTTTGCTGCCTACGAACAGTGACCAAGGATGTTACGTAATGCAATGGTGTATGTAAGGATAGGTATGTTCTGTCAATACACTGAGATGTCAGGACTCAACAAGCTTTAGGACACAAGATACTTTTTTTTGGTCTAGGACTAGGAAGATCCTAGTCCTAGACCATAGAAAACTATCTTTACACCTATATCCACAAAGTGGTAGGCAGAGGCATAACCAGGTCACCCGCGACTAATCGAAAACGCTAAGTCCCGCATTGTGATAGCTGGCAAGCCTATCGCCGACGGGGCACATATCCAATCCCGAGCAGCATTATTTCTATATGAAGAGTGAACATATACATTTTTTTTTTGTTGTCCGACCCGGGGATCTGGGACCTTAAGAAGTCAAGTCAACGCTGGACCGCTAGACCACACAGGCGATAGACTATCAGTGTGCAATTTTATTACACACAATTTCCTTATTTAATTTTGTCCCTTCAAGGAAATATGAAAATTCAATCTACGTCAGTGGATGCTAAATCGCAGCCAGTCAGTCACATTTATCACTTCATACTTCATATATATTCTTAAAATTGAAAATTTTCAATGAACCCCCACTAGACCGTCCATCTCTCCAAAAGTTATGATGCAACAGAAAGATATGATTTTTGATATGCTTTAAATAATGCAATTACAAAACACAATACCATAACTTTCAAACTGTGATCATTGAACCAGTTCTTCCATCAGGCCCTTGTCATATATTCCTTTTCATCGGAAAATGTAAACAGAACTAGTTAAGACGAAACTAACGAGTCCAAACTCAACGGGTTTACCAGTAGGCATTCCAGGTTTACGTCTTCTATCTTCAAGCTTTATCATCTCAGACCAGCTCAATTCTACCAGCATTCGTAAGTGTTTTAATTGGGAGGTGTCATATGTGTTCAAAAATGAAATAAATAACCATCGTGCTTTTAATATCCATTCCGATGCTTACAAATGTGGTAGCAACATTGGACTCCTTAACAAATCTCTAAGAAACATCTCAATCACGTCAGCTTTTTATAAAAAAAACGCATCAAAATCTGTCCACCCGCTGAATAGCTTCGTTGTTACACAAACATACATGCACACACACACGTGCACGAACACAGACATGTCTAATCATAACACCCTTCATTTTGCATCGGGGGTTAAAACAAATTTGCTTTCCAGTAATTCAAAAACCAGCTTTAAACTTCCTTTTTGTCAAATGTTCCTGCATATTCTAGGCTTTTATTTGACCACAACTTTGGTCGTTTGGTCAGCGTACACACCTAACTCCACCGACTAACCATGAGGCTAGGATTCGATTCCCGACGGGGGCAGGCATTTGTGTGATGAAAATTTAGATGTCTGCATTACTGGACCTGAATGTTTACAAAATTTTTCCTGGTGTATACGGTGACTTCTAACATAAATGAAATACTTAACTACGCTTACTATGCTTAAAAAATACGTTTGAAAGTTTTAATAATTTAACAGTTTATAAGATATTGTAACATTCAACAAAATAGCAGTTTCGACAGCATCAAAGTGTCTTTAGAGATGGGGAGGCCAAAGTTGTTAAATTTATTTCATCGAGTCTACTAGCATGACATAATAGGAACAACCTAAGTAGTCAAAAAAGTTGTTCAACTGAGGAGGAACCTTGTAAGTTTTGTACAATCATAAATAAGAAAGTCGTCAACAAAACATGTAAAGCGTGGATCCTCTTTTGGTAAATAAAGCTAAAATGTTTGTTCTGCATATTGTTTCTTGTTTGCAAGTCAGACCAACTGATTTTAAGAGGATATTAAAATGCAACTAATAGTTTACTATAGCTAAACTAAACCGTTTATCAAAAAAATTTTTTGTCTAATTTTTTTGGCATAACTTTATTTTGATAGTTTTTAAGGCTAGATATACGTATACAAAAATTAATTTCTGATATCCTTGGTCATCACATTACGCATGAACAATTAGGTTAATTTCGATACCTAATTCATTTTGGCTGTGTTAGATATCGTCAGTAGAAATTATGAACGAAACTGGGAAAATGCGGGAAAATAGGAAAACAATATTATACAAACTGTCGGTAGCAATCAATGCGCTAGTAATTTGTAAAATAAAATTAATAAATATGTAATGACTAATAACACTAACTGAAGTAACTCCTCAGAAAGAAATCAAAATATTATAGAATACCATAAAAGATGTGACAGTGACACATGTAAGAGTCTCCTTATCCGTATCCTTGAATAGATAGGCAAAGGAACTGGACCAGTACGAGACACTTAAATCTCGAGTTTATGCAAAATGGAATCCGATATGTCATTCAAGATACTCTAGAGTCTAGTATACCATACCAGTAGCAAATATAAATTCCAAAATATATCTGGAACGAACGAATCCGATGATAATTAGTTGGTACCACTAAGTAAATGTTAATTATTCTATTCATTCATTTTGTTCAAGAGTACCTAAAATGACAAATCCTATTCCAATTTCCTACTGAATCTTCCATCAAATAGAAATTCCATAGTAACCATACCGGGTACCCAACGTTAGCTGAAGGTGTTTTTTTATGATATTGGAAGGCAAATAAGTAGACGAATTTCCTGATGGTAAGAAATTCAAGTAGCCTAGAGACACCAAAGCTGATAATGGTGCGTTGCCATCCTGAAGTAGGGTGCCACCTAGAAAATCAATGTTGAATACAGGCCACGGTTGTTCTCTTCCGTCAGAAGAGAATAAATAAATAATAAAAATATTTCTGGTCAAGTTACACGAATTGAATTTAACCCCAAAGTAAGCAAATTATATGCTTATGTTATGGGTGTCTACGATACTGTTACATAGAATTTAATAGATACCAGAATATATTTAATAAACATCCAGACCCGGAAATGCAGACATCTAAATGTTCGTCACACAAATGCCTGCCCCCGTCGGGAATCAAACCCGAGCCTCGCGGTCGGTCGATGTAGTTAGGCGTGTACGCTAGCCACTTGACCAACAAGGCGGTGTATTACGAATAACCCGGAAATAAACACAAATGTTAACTACACAAATGCCTATATCGACTTCAAATCGTATATTTGTCATTATGGACACTGCCTTGGATAACCACCTTCTCGAATAGGTCTCGATGAAATAAATTTATTGATGTTGTCCTCCCAATCTATTAAATACGTCTTAGCTGTCTGCTATTTCTGAAGCGATAGTAGAACATAATTTGAATTTAAAAGCAAACTTCGAGTGAGGCAAGTTTAGAATATATTTTGTTACAGAGCTTACAAACTTTGGTCGAGCATATGGCAAATTTAAGCTCAGTGTGACGAGTATCGATATTGTTTTGTTAAAAGTTTGGTGTTGTGTTGTTGAATTGAGATTTTATTTATAAATTGAGATTCATTTTCTTTTTTAAAGCTCCTTACAAGTGAGACAGGACAAATACGTTTGTCTCCGAATAAATGAATGAATACGCTTTATTATGTACCAAAATTTAGAAATAATACACACTCTTTCACTTATAATATTTAACATAGACAGACAACCGTAGGGAACAATTTATGTATTTAAAAACTAAGGTAGGGCTTCATGAAACAAAATATTAAAAAAAGTAAGTATCTTCACGCTCATATCCCCGAAGGGGAGGTAGAGGCACAACCAGGGCACCCACGACTAGCCGAAGACACTAAGTCCCACAATGTGATGGGTGGCAGGCCTATCGCCAACCGGGCACATATCCAATCCCGGGGCAAATTTTTTTAAATTAGAAAATTGGAAAACCCAAATTTTGTTCTTGTTGCCCGACCCGGGATTCAAACCCGGGACCTTATGCCGTCAACCGCTGGACTACAGAGGCGAAATTTTACGAAACTTATGATTAACATATATAACTGTCTCTATTTAAGATCTATTTAAGATTATAATAATCTTAGTAAGATTACACGTCACTACCGTAATAGAAAGTGATTTTGTAATCAAATATGCAGTTATAGTAAGCTAGAAGTAGCCTATACTCTCTTGCTTTGAAAACGCCCAAATCGACTATACTTGTCTTTTACTACCAGAAAAGCTGTGGCCTTGTTTGAAGTCTTACGAGTATCACATAAGGAAATATTTTCTCCGTCTTTCGCCAGTGATGATCTGTAATTAATGGTTACTAGTTTATTTTTTGGTTCAGTCTTGTCATAATGAAAAGGTTGAGTGCAGCAGCTCATCTGTGTCGATACCATCAGTCACCACCACCTTTTATACCATCACCATAGTACGATAATGTAATATTCAGTACCTATTACATCTTCATACAAACGGGCGAAAATGCGTTTATACCTACACATCGCTAGGTTAGTATACACTCGGTATACAATAATTCGCGGTTGTACAAATGACAATTATTATAGACCACGTTCTGCAGTTTTTAGCTCCACGTGAGCAGTTTTATAACTTATTTTAAAAAACCACGGGTTGCACTTCGGGTGCGCCGGTAGAAGTAAAAACTTGATATTAACGTTGCGCATTTTTGATATTTTGGAATGGTTAGTGAATAATTTTGCACGAATTGCTATAATTATCAGTGTAAAAGTACTTCATTTATGTGGTAGAATACAATATACATTTATTGCGTTATCGTACAAAAACATGACAACCTAAACATTTGCGCAAGCGCCCTGCGCCGTCTAAATTAAACAGCAGGCGCAGGCATACATATTCGATACTTCCCCTCCTACGCCGCGCCGGCTGTTTAGTCTCCACCCATGTTACGAAGTTTACGAAATCAGGTCACGTGTCCTGACGCAAGTTTTGAAGTTTTTACCCAGTCCAAAAAAGTGCGCAACGACGCTAAAGAAGTTTTCACTTCAATATTTCAATTTAATTAAATTTTGATTATCACGATTCTCGACAAGCTTTTATGATCATATAAGTTGTGTATAATGAGGTTATAAGTTCTTAGTTAATATTTTTTAAGAAAAATATTATTTTCTTATAATTTAAAGCCTTTAAATAAAAGCTTTTTCTAAAAATAGTGCATGTATCCTAGTATATTATGTGTACACATATAACTACGAAATAAACTGTACAGTTTTCATTTTGTCGGTTGGTTCCATCCTTAACAATCTATGTACATAGATATCGTCGCTTACGAGTATATTACAACATCGCGCATTGTGATTTCTGTTTTTATTTACTTTGGCATATATCGGATCATTTAATATTCTGTGAATTCGCCAATCATGTCAATAGTTGTATTGCATTATAAATGTTGTCATTGGTCAAACATCAAAACAAAGATGCGTTTTTGTTATATAACATTGGAAGGCAAACAAGCAGACGGATTTCCTGATGGTAAGAAATTTCCGCCGCCTAGAGACACCAAAGGAGGTAATGGTGCGTTGCCAACCGGAGGCTGGGATGTTAGGCCTAGAGCAATGACAATGACGTTATGGCGGCAGAAATAGGTAAGGCGGTGGTACCAATCGGGGTGAGTCGCTGCGAAACTCTACCACTTAGTCTGACGTCACGGTGTTAGTGACAGCAAGCATATGCTCGCCTTTTACGAGCTGCCAGGGACAGGAAGGCAGATGGTCTATTCTATAAAGGAGCCCGGACCAACACGGGGAATGCATATAGTGAAAAAATATCTATTTTTCCATTCGTTGATATTGTAAACGTAAAAAAATAGTAAGTATATATGTTTAAAATTACATTAAAAAATAAGAAAACTCCTCTAAAACATAAATTTTACGTAACGGTGAGTTGATTAAACTGCATTTTAACAGTTGATTGATATAAGAATTTATTCATAGTTAAGACGAGGTCTGTCGAGTTGTTATGCAATAAAATCCTGAAAATATCTAACCAGTTTTATTTTATAGCATATATTCAGGACTACGTTACTATAACAAGTGTTTTAAATTATTTCAAAAGCAGGATAACACAGCCCTGAAGTTTCTGTAAAAGCAAAACCTGTTGGCTTTCTTTGTAAATAAAAAAATATTAATTTTGTACGTCGTAGGTGTAGTCTAATTAATTCATATTACTAAAAAAAGTATTCGCGTAATAATATTAAATATTTTAATGGGATATTAATATTATTACACAAAACATATTTCCGGTTTCTTAGGTTTATGGAGTACCTATCTACAACATGACATGGGAAACTTTGCCTCTTGATGAGGGTATTCAATACATTTTGTATTAGGGAAGTTTGCTGTTTTGTTCCCATTGTGTTTACCGCTTTTGGATTATGTTAACCAGTCATTTGTGTAGGAAAGTGACGACCCCATCACAATCATGCAGTTGGAGTCACTACAGATAATAAACCCACCACTACCCATGGGATAACCATCTTTGCAATTATAAAATATATTTTACGTACATAATGGTTCTTTCGAGTCTTTTTTTCTTATATGAGATTGAAACATCTACTAAGGTCTACTAAGTCTTCTGAGGTTCAATAAGGAGATCTGGTAAAAGAGACTTAACAGGATTGTCTATGCTATTAAAAAAAAATGTATTACACATAAAGTAACAGGCACAAGTGTTTTTTACGAGGTTTGATATACCTATTAATCCAAAGCATTTTAACACCCGACGAAACATAAAAAGAAAGTTCCTGTTGCCGAATATCTGCTAAATAATTTTAATTAATGAATATTCCTACAATATTTTCTATGGCAGCGATTCCTGAAGCTGATTCTAAATTAAATCGCTAGAGCTAGTGAACAATTTAACGAGGGTATAGAACGAAAAGTATTTATTATTACTAACATAGTGAAACAAAATTAATTACTGACATTAAATTTAAATTATTTGGTAGAGAAGTTATTTTGCAGAAACTCGTATGAATAAATTTCTGACTTAACTCCAAAAATATTACCATATAATATTGGAACAAGACAAGAAAATCATTGCGTTATAAATAGATTGGACTGTCTGAACCTCGAATACCGAACCATAGTTTGTGTAGCGAAACGTACTTAGAGCATAGTGTGTATATTTTGGGTTTACTTTAACAGTTCCTATTTAAACTTATTTTAGTCCATAATAACTATTTATAATTAATTATTTACTAAAGTGCTCCAAGGTTTTATCCGGTATTAGTCTTTACAACTTTGTGATATAAACTATAGTACCAATTTAACGTTACTGTTACTAAACTCTTACTTTGGTACTTCACGAAAAAATCGTGTTATGCATTTTAATACACTTATTTTTGTAAAAGTTTTTATCTTATAAAAATTACTGTCGCTGATTTGTAACCATTTTCTGTAATGTGTTCCATAAACTAAAAGATGTCTGGCAGTTGTTCCGTTCCCTCGAAAGTTTGGGAATCCCGGTCTTAAAGGATGTTATGTTAATAACATAAGGAGCATATGGAATACTTGTTAAACTTTCTCTTTATAACAGCGGTTAGTTCTTAAGCTTTGTTACAACAAGATTTGACTTTAAGGCTGCTAACCATAAAGTTTAGCATATTTGCTGCTTCTTGAAACTCGCAAGTTTAGTTATCCTAACTAATGTTATAATGCGAAAGTGTCTACTTTTATCTTACGTGTTCAAGTCAAAGCGGCCAAATTTTGTATATACCTAGTCTTGCCATAAATATTGTAATAAAGAAAAAAAATATTTTTTTAACTGCAAATAACATATATTACTTTTACAGTGTGTTAGTTTAATACATAAATATACAACAATTAAAAATATAAAAAGCTTATTCGAAGTGGTCTCCATTGGCTGCAATACAGTCCTTTAAACGTTGAGGCCAGTTATCAATAGAAGCACGCACTCTTTCCATGGGAAAATTCTTCGCTGCCAATCGTATAGATTGTTTTAGGGACTCCAAATTATCATGGCGTTTAGAGCAAGCTGTACTCTCTAAAACTGACCATAAATCATAATCCAGCGGATTAAGATCGGGACTAGACGACGGCCAGTCTTCAGCTCTGATGAAGTCCGAAACGTTCGCTTCCAACCAAGACTGCGTGGACCGAGCTTTATGACCCGGCGCCGAGTCTTGCTGGAAGGACCATACTTGGTTATTGAACATGGTGATGTTAAGGGGCTTAACTACCTTCTCAAGAATGGTATCTTGATACACTTGTGCCGATGTTTTGATACCTTTTTCACAAAAATATGGCTCAGTCACTCCTTCATAGCTAACACCCCACCAAACCATCACTGAAGTTGGATAATGTCCACGTTGCACTCTGTCGACTAATTGGGAAGCTTCCTTAGAGCTTTGAGCATAAATACGGTCATTTTGTTTGTTAAAATGTTGCTCAATTGTAAAAATTTTCTCATCCGTAAACAAAATTTTTCTGTGACCTCCCTTTGCGTACCGCTTCAGTAATTGTTTCGATTTTACGAATTCTTTAAATTATCAGTTCTTAAAATTAAATTATCAGTTAAGAAATGACCAGAGCGTCTCTTATAGGCTGCAAGTCCTAAGTCATCTTTTAAAATACGCGACATGGTTCTAGGTGCTATCTTCATTTCCCGAGATAAAATCTTTTGCTTTCGGACAGGATTTCTTCGAATTCTTTCCCTTACTGCTTTGACCACCTTTTTCGTACGAACACTACGTGGACGGCCAGATCTTTTTCTGTCACAAACAGAGGAAGTCTCATTGTACCTATTAATAGCCCGGTACACAAACATTTTACTAAAACCAAGTGTATGGAGAGTTTTAAAAATTGCATTTGGCTCCATACCTACTTTGTGTAATGCAATCACAGCGATTCGGTTCTCTTTATCACCCCACTCCATTTTAATATCGCAAAATATTGTACAATGTATTGGCGCCAAAATGAGAAAACACAATGAACAATCGTATAAAAATGACAGATTCGAAATTCAAATGTAATATTTTTTTATTTTTAAGTGTAACAGTATTTATGGCCAGACTAAGTAAATATATTAGGTCCTTCCAAGGTGTTCAAATTTTTAGGGAGAATTCAGTACATATTATAAAAGATATCCACACAAAAAACATGACTCAAATTAATTTTGGTTTCGTGTATATGTTTGACTTGAAAAAAAGGATTTTAGGAATATCGCCTCTGTGGTCTAGTGGTTCAGTTGTTGGACTTGACTGCATGAGGTCCTGGGTTCGAATCCCAGGTCCGGCAACAAACAGAAAATTGGGTTTTTCCAATTTTATAATAAAGAAAATGTTGCTAAGGATTGGAAATGTGCTCGGTTGGCGATAGGCTTGCCACATATCACGTTGTGGGACTAAGTATCTTCGGCTAATCGTGGGTGCCCTGGTTGTGCCTCTACCTACCCCTTCGGGGATATGGGCGTGAAGATACTTTTTTTAGGAATTAACTAAATGAAATCGGAGAATGATTCAGAAATATAGCTAAGCACCTCAATTATAATAACTGATCGATTCTTCTAAATCTAAAACTTCATTCAAAATGGAATAAATCACATGAGAAAATGTACCGTTAAAGTAAATCAAATGAGAAAACGTTGAAAACCAAAAGTCATTTTAGTCAAGATTTTTGTATAAATTTGTTTCAAAAATATTACCTATTTTGTCTAGTTAATAATTACGTCTAAAATCGTTTACCTATTTTAGAAAGAGCTTACTTAGCATCTTGAAGAAGACGGAAAACTGCTCTTTTATTTTGATTTTCTATTTATTCTGATCTATTGTCTGATTTTCACGAAACATTGCTAAGAGTTAAAGCAAAAACATTATCACATAGCCATTTTCGTTAAATCCCTTTAAATACAAGTAACTTTAAATTAAAACTCCAGCCTTATTTTAAAACGTATCAAAACTACTACTGCACCGCAGAGAGAACTCAGTCCGTTAGATTAAATATTCAGTCGTCCCGTAAACTCACTCGCCGCGGTAAACGAGATATAAATTTAAATTGAATGTATCTTATACATCACATGTTCCTGATTTGCTCTTGAACTATTTATGCACTGGTTTCATTTACTTTATTTAAACAGTTTTATTTGTACGCTTAGTTTATTTATTGCATGTATCTTTTATATCTGATGCTTCTGATTTATTTTTGAACAATTTATCCACTAGTTTTGTTTTTTAAACAGTTTTTTTTACACGCTTAATTTATTTATCGCATGAATCATTTATATCAGATGTTTCTGATTTATTATTGAACTATTTATGCGTTGGTGAAGTTCGATTTATTTATACAGGTTTTTATGAGCCTAGCTTAAGAATTAAATAAGGTTTAAAAATAAAAATTGACAATTAAAAAAAACTGAATTTAACGCCAAATTAAGCAAATTATATACTTGTGTTAAGGGTGTTAGTCAACGATACAAATACATAGAAATACTCAAATACGTACCATAATAAATGTAATAAGCACCCAGGCCCGGGAATGTAGACTTTCGAATGTTCGTCACACAAATGCCTGCCCCGTTGGAAATTGAACCCGAGCCTCGCGGTTGATCGGTGGAGCTAGGCGTGTACGCTAGCCCCTGGACCAACGAGGCGGTCAAACGAGGCTATTAAACATGATTTCGATTTTTAACTGTCTCTAAAAAAGAAGGAGGTTCTGAATTGTTTACATATTTTTTTGTATGTGATATTACGGGACCACTCGCGCAGTACCGATTTTGATTTTTTTTTAGAAAGATAGATCATAATTCCGAGGTTCCCATATTAGTTTTGTCATGTTCCTTGTCGAATCGGTCGCATTGTGGTTTTTGAGTAATGTATAAATTACATTAAAAAGAGTGCTCACGTAGCTGATGAAAACAACTTTTGAAGGAAAAATATTTACAAGTTCAAGTTTTGTTTCAACAATTTAAAAAAGTGTGTTTATCAAAAACTTTTTTAAGGAACGGGAGATCCTTTGGGACAAAATTATGTTAAAGTTGTCTATGTACTTAATTAAGCTTTTATGTAACGATAAATTAATATAAGATCTTTGCTGTGATCAATATTTGAATAATGGTAAAGAATAAAATAAAAAATAGAAATTCGAGCTGTTGAGGTCTTTAAATAAACTTAGCAAGGCATTAAAGTTAAATGAATGTGTATGACTTTTTAAAAATTGAAAAATTTTGTAAACTTTCGTACCTATTAATAGTGTATTCCCCTTCGGAGGTTGAATATAAGAAAATGGTGTTTTACTTTTAAATTAAACTTTACCGTACATCTTTTCAAAGATAACTTTTGACAGTAGTAAATAAAGTGCCATTTTTTCAAACAAAAATACGAAAACAATAGGTAATTATCAAGACTGGTCCACCCGTTCAGCTGTGATGCGATGACCAAATAAAATGGCGATTCATTTTTATATAATATAAAGACAATCATGTTAATTACCTATATTTTATAGAATAATTCCACAAGGCATAATTAATAGATATAAGCATAATTAACGAAACAAGAAACATTTTATAAGATTTCATTCCATTTTAAGAATACGAGTCAAGTCGAATTGTTTTAATGTTTATTATTTAAACCGAAAATAAATTGTTTATTTATGAAGAAAAAAGGAATAACATTATTTCCAAAAGGGTTAGTAGAGATAATGAAAAAATAAAAGAAGAAATACACACACTTTAAAAACTGACAAAGAAACGATGTTTTACCAAAGCCTGCGGCCTTTCTGTGAGATAGCTTAAATATCTTAAGGATACGCGCGATACACATTTTTTTGTTCTAGAACAAAATCAATCAAATTAATATGATATTGTATTTTACTATATGTTATATTATATTTTACTGATACTCTCTACTTACCCCTGTAACGGACTTGGCACGAAGATATGTATGTATGTATTTTTATTACATAAATAACACTAATTCAATACTTATTATTCAGCAATTCCTGCAAAATTATTTCCGAATCATTGCTTAATATCAAAAATGCAAAAGTTATAGCAAAAAAGCACCCCCGTTGCACCCCATTTATTTTTTTATTTTTTTAGAGAGTGTTTTTTTCTTTATGACTGAGTACTATTTTTGTAGTACTTAGTAAAATCCTTTTCATTAATATATTATGTATGTAATCTTCTTGATAAGCCTATTGCGGGGTAGATAGAGAGCATCGTTTGCCAAGTTTCAGGTCTAGCAGACCTGCCTATCTTCCTTCATACTCATTACTCTTTTCAAACAAGCCATTTTCGTAGACTCGAGACATCACCTACGCCGTAGCGGTTAAGCCGAAAGGTTTAGTCATAAAAAGATTATGTAAATTCCAGGGAAATCCACTCTCATTCACATTCCACTTTTGTTATAATTTCAGCATACAAATAAATCAACAGGTGGTAGAGTTTTGCAGCTTAGTACAACCGCCTTACCAATTCCTGCCGCAATAACGTCAGTGCTTACCGTTGATGTCTTCTGGATTGGAGAAAAAGATAGTCGGTAAACTTACTTTTGCCTGAGGCCTAACATCCTGGCCTCAGGTTGGCAATGCACCATTACAACCTTTGGTGTCTCTAGACGGCGTGAATATCTTACCAAGGAAATCCGTCTACTTGTTTACCTTACATTATCATAAGAAAAAAATTGAAACAATATATTTTCTCTTTCTCCAGTATGGTTACTCTCGAAGCTTCTTGCAATATTGGAAATTGGAATTGAGTGTGTCAGTTAAGGTACTCTTTATCACAATACTGGTGAATCATAAACATTTATTATATAATATTATAGGTAGGAAACCTTCAAGAAATCCATCTGCTTGTTTGCCTTCCAATTTTATACAAATAAATATCCAAATGCTAAAGATAATTGGTATAAAATGTTTGGGATTATAGCAGCAGATCATACTTGAAATGTATCTAAACTACGAATGCACACATATAAATCAGGCCACTACATTAGATATTCAGTCATCCCGTAAATTCGCTTGCCGCTGTAAACGGAGTGTAAATTTAGATTGAATGTATTTAATACAACTCATTATTTAGACTCACTCTTAAACTATTTCAGACTGATTTTCCCATATTCTGTCAAATCACATCTATTCTTCTAAACTAATATTGAGGCGGATAGATTACCTGGGACTTACGAATTTATGATACACCGTCTGGAGAGACGTTTTGGGAATAAAACACACGGTTACACGTTCACTAGGCCGAGAGTGAGGTTTCTTTCTTTCACTGGGAGTTTCTTTTTGTTCTTGAGCGTTCCCAGTATTCTTCCTGGAGGACCGACCGCAAATGAATTGCCGATTCCCGGTCCCCGTATATATACAATTTCGGGAACGGGATTCCAGAACATTCCATTCCTCACCCCCGGGACCATACTTTATTAAATATCTTTAATAAATCGTGCATATATCAAAGTGTTACATATTACAAACATTTTATCTAGTCTAGATTTATCCTAGCATACATAGCTGTGCACGCGACAGCGCTTGGTTTTCGTGCGGCGGCGAAATTCCGCGATTTCTGTCTTTTATACTACCCTGCCCCCCGCAGCCTAGTATAAAACGTGCCGGCGCGGCGCTCCCGAATTTATTAGCTTTACGGGCGCGGTCGCATGCACATTACAAATGTTAAATTACCCCCAACAACATATTTTAATTTTATTTCAGTCGGGTAAGTAAAACACAAGAAATTTTACATTTTATTATCGGAAATAAACTTAGCCGATTTTTTGGCTATTTACAGCACTTACATGTTTCGTACTACGATAAGATGGTCTAGTTTCACTCATTTTATCATTTTACACATAAATCTAGACAATAGAACATATCTCAGACATAAATTTTTCGTAAATCATCATTGCAAATTTACCTACACAAAAACGCTATAAAACAATGCAAAACATCATTTTCTAAGTTATATCAACTATATAAATCAAAATAAAGTATATAATCTCATAATTACATACAAAACCTTGTTATTTACTTTAATTAAATTCATTAGAATATCGAGATTTACATAGATTCAAAGTATCTGTAAGGTACCACCGCGTGCCATCCTTTGGGTTGGGTCACTCTCGCAGCTACCGTTTCACTATTGTTATAAAGAGAAAAGTTTGAATGAGAGACAGATGAATAGGCTCCGGAAATACTAGACTGATTCCAAAATTCTTTCACCTTTCGAATGCTACATTACCCCTGAGTGACATAGGCTACGTTTCCTCAAAATCGGTGCAGAAGACGCCAAGTAACGCAGGCGATGCTGCGTGGAACTGCTAGTTTATTATAAATTAATAAGGTGTAGTGTTAGCATTAATTTTGTAATTCCGCGAAAACCTCTGTTTGTTGTAACTGAGGGTTGATGGAACATTTCAAAGGTGTTACTTAAAGGATTTCCTGCTACAACAATTATTCGGGTTTGTCTGCATCAATGTCTGCATCTGTTAAAATAGATTTCTACTAAGTCACGCCTGATTTTATTGAAAACATTGCTTAAAAAAACTTCAACTATAAACGTTG
>NJDD01001616.1:474715-561240 GCA_002245505.1 Calephelis nemesis
GGGGCAGTCCTACCCACTAAAAACCCCTGCGGAGTCTGCATCCACTGTGCCTGTGGTGGCGAGAAGGCGGGTGCGCTTGCGCAATCTGCCGCCAAAGATTCCCCATACCTGCCACAACCCCATCATGACCTGATGCAAAGATAAAAAGCCCACATCATCCTCCACGGGTCTTATTGCCGCCACCCTACTTGGGTCAAACTGTCCACCGCTCTTGCCTGCTCCTCTCCCGGCACTCGGGCCGAAGAGGGATGCTGATGAGCAGACGAATTCTGAATTGGTTTCTGGTCGAATTGGTTTCTTTGGGGCCCTGCCTGACCGCGATTACTTAGCCCACCTGCCACGACAAGGCTTGGACTCTTGGGGGAAAACTATTCTAACCTAACCGATTATAACGCTATTCACATTAAGCAAAAATACTTTGTTTTTAAGCCCTTGGCTGCAACTACCTCAGCACGATCACTACGCTAGCTCCGTTCGTTCGCCATCGCGTTATGTATCGTCACTGTTTTAACCATTTCCTGCGCTCTCGAATAAATATTTAAAACTGTAAAAGTAAATTAAACAAATAAAGTTAATAACGTCGATAATGAATGAAATCAAATCTGAATCTAAAATTTGTAACTTAAAATAATAGTATTTTAATTAAGACTATTATAGTGACAAAATATAGGAAAACAGACTTTGGCATATTAGATGTTTGACATAAAATGCATAATGTCAAACATCTAATCCATGATCCAGAACTAAAAACATTAGAAACAGAGTAATTAGAAACTGTGATTGTAGGGATGAAAATTTTTAGAAAAGCCATTTTCGGAGTTCCAATTATGGGAGTAGAAATTTTAAGGGAACTTTGGCGCACCCGTTTTAAGTGGAGTCATTTCATGATAACTTTTCTTTGATAATCGTTCAACAGAAGGTCACGAGGAACACCTCGTGACCTTCTGTTGAACGATTTCTGACATATGTCTTCACTTGTGGGATGAACATCAACAAATCTGCCATCGTATCTGTTATTTTAAATCTAGGTGTAAAAATGTATTTATTTCGACATTAACTCAAATATGACGTTTGTATTAGTATCGTTAATAAACATCAACTTACAAAGTATATAACTTATCGCCTCTGTAGTCTAGCGGTTCGATCTCCGGGTCGGGCAACAAAAAAGTTAGAAAAATGTATATTATCAATTTTATAATAAAATTAACATTGCCCTGGATTGGATATGTGCCTGGTTGGCGATAGGCTTGCCACCTATCACATTGTGAGAATTAGTGTCTTCGGCTAGTCGTGGGTGGCTAGGTAGTGCCTTTGCCTACCGTTTCGGGTATATGAGCATGAAGATACTTATTTACTTACTTACTTACAACTGTCATAAGTTCTAGACAACTGTTGTTTAATGACACCACATAACATGTCCTGTTCTTTACCCAATCGAAATTCTGGCTCCATATGCAAATGTACCCGCTGCTGGACCCTCGACAGTGAAATACACCAATGGCAAGATCTGGCGCTATGGGAAATAAAGTGATGGTGCCAATCTACGTGAGCTGCTGCATAACGTTATCAGCTGGTTAAAACTGACAGCACTGGCGAATTACAGTAACCTAATACAAATTAACAGATTTTGTATGATATTGGAAGGCAAGCAAGCATACGGATTTCCTGATGGTTAGAAATTCACGCCGCCTAGAAACACCAAAGGTGGTAATGGTGCATTGCCAACCTAAGGCTGGTATGTTAGGCCTCAAGGAACCGTCTACCTTATCCTAAAAATCTGAACACGTCAACGGCAAGCATTAATTAAGATGTTAGGAATAGGTGAGACGGTGGTATCAAACCGGGGCAGTCGCTGAGAATCTAGTCAGATGTCACAGTGTTAGTGACGGTAAGTCTATGTTCTCTATGCTGGGAGGAAGGCAGATGGTCTATTCTACAAACGAACCTGGATTAACACCGGGAAAATCCGTTAAAGAGTGAAAGTCAGATCCTGATTGTGAAAGAACGGAAAAACGGCAAGCATTAATTAAGATGTTAGGAATAGGTGAGACGGTGGTATCAAGCCGGGGGAGTCGCTGAGAATCTAGTCAGATGTCACAGTCTTAGTGACGGTAAGCCTATGTTCTCTATGCTAGGAGGAAGGCAGATGGTCTATTCTACAAACAAACCTGTATCAACACCGGGAAAATCCATTAAAGAGTGAAAGTCAGATCTTGATTGTGAAAAACCGAAATACAGTTGAAGGCAGAGGTTGAAATTTTTATGCTAGGGATATATCTATTTTCATTTGATTAGAAATCTAGCTGACCTATGTGCAACGCCAAATTATCCCGTGTGTCTGCAGTTTACCTTCACGAAACGCTTTTCCGTAATCGGGCCTTTCATTACTATTGAGTGAAATTCCGACGCAAATTAGAAACCAAAGTTTCACTCTCAAAGTAAAACGTTTTAACGACAGGGCTAAATGTAATATCGTTTCAGGAAGAATAATAGATTTGTAACCAGGACACCTTTAATCGCAAAAAATACTCTACCTATGTCTGCTAGCTGTTATCAAAAAAATGGAAATTAATTAACGAAAAACTTTACCGAAGAACACTGTACAGAAAAGTCTAAAGCTTTAAACTTATTTTTTTTTTGCAATTGTCTAATAATAAAAACAACTTAGGCGCTATTGTGAAAGAATAGGATCGTTGTTGTTTTTATAATTATTTAACTTCGTGTTTATTAGTAAACCTAGTTGATTTTAGTGCATTTTGTTCATATTTGTTTAGGTGAAGTGCAGAAATGAAGTATTTATGAAGATAATAGTTTATCGTGTACTTCTTATTTATTAATGATTGCTACCACCAAATCTCACAAAATGAGCTTGAGTAATGAGGCCACCACTTTACTCAAAACCCTGAAATAACATTCTATAATGACTTAAGACTTTGATAAATACTAGTTAAGAAATGGATTGAAAATAAATAGTATGAAAAATAATTTATTACTACAGATTAAGACGTGGTAGCCTGACCTCATGGTCTTAGCCGTTCTCAAAAAGGGACAAATGATTAAACAAAAACAACGGCTTTTGGCACAAGATGGTCGTAGTTTTTTGTAATGTGAATTTCGAGCTAATTATGAGTAAAATTGATTAGTTTATTTGTCAAAACCTTGTAAACATTATATGACTTTATTACATTTTATTGCAAATTTTACCGAGTTTAACATACTTAATCCAGTTATTTATTGACGACTATTTGTAGTGGGACTTATAAAGTCTTTGACATAGTGTTTAAATGGTCTTAAACAGAATTACAGAAGAGTTAAAATAATAATACCCATTGGTATAAAATTTCTGAGTAACACGATTAAAACGACTCTTCGCCTTAGAATAATTTTCTGCTAGCGGAACTTTTTATAATTATAATATAGTGTTGTCGTGTTAACGACGGTGGCGCCCTCATTTTTGTCTAATCTTTTTTAGTGAGCTTTATGTAGGTACGTATCTGAAGTGCGGGCATTAGAAATGAAATTCCCAGAGCTACATTATCATGTTGTTATTCATCATCATCATAATCATCATCAGCCGGAGGACGTCTACTCCTGGATATAGGCCTCCCCCAAAGAGCGCCACAAGTTACGGTCACCGTTATATCCAGCGACTCCCCACGACTTTGAACAGATCATCAGTTGTTATTTGGATTACAGTTTCTATAGCATCAAAACTGACGAGCAATAACAGAATTAAAATCGATTAAGAAATATTACGCGTTCATAATTGACGCTCTCAAGAGCACGAATTGGCCTGGCCCACCGGGAAGAAGGAACGTGGGTAGACCACAAAAACGATAGATGGATGACATAGAAGAGACAGCTGGGAAGGACTGGACAAAATTAGCACAGAATAGAGAGAAATGGAAGGACTTGGATGCCTATATCCTAAAAGGGGTTCCTATAGTTTAGATATTTAAAAAACTAACATAGAATTAATTACAAAATTATTACTAACCTAAAATTAAGAAACTATAAAACATTTACCCCGTGTTGGTCCGGGCTCCTTTGTAGAATGGACCATCTGCCTTCCTTGCCAGGCAGCTCGTAAAAGGCGAGCAAAGGCTCACCGTCACTAACACCGTGATTTCTGACTGGGTGGTAGAGATTAGCAGCGACTCGTCCGGATTGGTACCACCGCCTTACCTATTCCTGTCGCCATAACGTCATGACGTGTTCCGGTTCGGAGGGTAAGGTAGCCGGCAAACTTACTTTTGCTCGAGGCCTAATATCCCGGCCTCTGGTTGGCAACGCACCTTTTGTGTTTCTAGGCGGCGTGAATTTCTTACCATCAGGAAATCCGTCTGCTTGTTTGCCTTCCAATAAAAAAAAACATTGTTGTGTCCGATTCCTATAGGAAAATAAACAGGCTTATTATTATTAATTGACGCTATAAAAGCGTGACTGTCTGGTCAAGTTCAGCTAACAAATTAGTCTCGATTGAATTGAAAACAAACACGATAAGTATTAACAGAAAACTGCCGATTCTCACATCGAACTTTGGTCCCCACGGAAATTAAAGTTACTGATTGTGAAGGATACACCAACTGTGATTCCCGATTCAATTTCGAATACGATTTACAATGCTTCTCCTGGTCGTCTCCTGGGAGCAGAAGTTGACGTACGGCTTAAAGCCGAGACTTGTATATTGTGCTATTTATTTAAGTCGTTTAGATGGTTTTAGTTTTAGGTTAGTTTTGATTTTACGAAGCACCTTAAAACGTCATTAGAATGAATAATAATTACATTCTCTATTCATTAAAAAAAAATATTAAATTGTTCTTCCAGTGATTATATAGGTTGAATGCACTTACCTATAGATACATATTTAAGGAATTCATTTTATATTAAGTAAACTTAAATTTGTATATGATATACACACATTTAATAAACTTTTTACTATCTATAAATTTTTGACACCTTTAACATTTAGCAGCATATTTAGTAAATATAGCAGTTTTAGAATTAGTACCTACTTAGGTACTGGTAGGTACCAGTAATATATAAATAGTTTATTTTCAACAAACACAACTATAAAACACGTTAAATAAATAGCGTCGCTAGTGTGACGCTTGTATTCCTCGACATTAGCTAAAATACTACCAAAATAACAATAGATTGTTGTGGTAATTTGATTTCCTATGCTAACATTTCAGAAATTGAGAGCAGAGTGACGTTTCACGAAAATGCGCTCAAATTCTGATTTTCACTACTGAACAGGGTGCTGATTATGTATCTCAGTTGTCAACTCAAAATGGAAAAGTGTATATAAAAATAGCTGTCAAATGACATGTTTTACATTTGCTATCTCCAGCGACCAATAGAAATTCAATAGAGATAGCAAACACAAATGACGTTATTTGACAGCTATTTTTATAAACACTTTTCTGTGTTTATAAAATAGCTGTCAAATAACTATTTCTGTTGGTCGCTGGAGATAGCAAATGTAAAACATGTCACTTGACAGCTATTTTTATATACACTTTTCCATTTTGAGTTGACAACTGAGATACATAATCAGCACCCAGTTAAGTTGGTTACACTATACTTACAGAAAGCTGTAGATTCTCACATCGAAGTTTTGTCCCCATGGGAATTAAAGTTTTGGATTTTGAAGAATACACCAACTGTCACTAAGGCTTCCATTTCAATTTCAATGCTTCTTCTACACGGCTCATGGGAGCAGTAATTGATGTAAGGCATAGAGAGCTGACTTTGTAAGTTGAACGATTTCGTTATATTTTTTAAGTTGATTTATTTCTAATGAAATTTTTATTTTGTCATGTAATAATACTAATTACCTTTGTGATCTAGCGGTCCGGACTTGAATTCATGGTGTCCCGAGTAGATTAGAAAGAGAAACTGTGATTGTTTTAGTTATCTAAGAAAAAACTATGTTACCCTGGATTAGATAGATTGGTTTAGGATGGTTTTACCACCTATGGCATTATGTGGGTTAATGTCTTTAGTTGAACGTAAGTGCTCTTGTTCTCCCTCTGCTTTTCTCTTTGGGGGTAAGGCATGAATATTCATTCTTCATATAATTCTTTAGATAATTTAATAAAGGGACACACAACATTTTAATGTATTTACGAAAGCGATTATCCATCAATTATTATTAGAAAGTATCCATGAATAATTGCATGAGTAATGAATGTAGAAAATGAGCTTTTTTTCGGCTTAGTCTCACGGCGCCATCAAGTGGAAATATGTGACATTAATATTCATAAATGTTTGCTTCCCCATCAGCTAAGACGTGACCGGTGCCCATATCGTTTAGCATGCCGGCAAGTCGAAAAAACTCATTGAATTCGGCTGCAACCCTTTCTTTAGAGGTTATTGGAAATATATTTCTCCCGTAAATCCAGGCAACAGAGTTGCTTTATATTTAAACTAGATGAGCCAGTAAACTTAGTATCACTTGACATTAATGCTTCTACAGTAGCGCAGTCTGTCGGATCCGATGTGAAACATTCGAAATCAACAACTACTTATCATTAAAAAAATAATTAAAAGAACATTTTCCAGGGGACCAAATTGTGAATCAAAACTATTCTCGAATTCCCTTGAACACACACAAAAAGTTTCATCAACATCGGTCCAGTCGTCTAGAAGGAGTTCAGTGACATACACACTCACAGAAGAATTATGTATATAAAGAATATAAACATAATGATTCTTTATGTGGAGAGGTCTGGAGTTCTTAAGTACAGAGCTGATCCTGATTTAGATTTCGGTGTGTATTTACAGTGAGAAGAATTTACATAATCCTAAGAATATGTAATTGTTAATTTATCAATTGTGGTAATAATGCTTTAAACCTTTATACCTTTTAAACGACTTTAAAAGGCAAAGGTTTCTTAATTTGACAGTGTTTTTTATTTTTATTTTACGAGTAATTTTTTTTTATATATTTTTGATTTAGATGGTTCTTTTAACCGTCGTCGGTTAGTTACCCATTATCCGTTCCGGGAATCGAACTCCAAACTTCGTGTACGCAACGCCAGATCAGGACCACTACATGATAGAGGCTATATGAAACACACATAATTAATACTAGCTTCACATATAATTAAAACAAAATTAATACTAGCTTCGTACCCAGGTAACCTTCCAACACTGAAACCTAAAAAACATTTACATAATATTTAGTTTAATTTTAAGAGGATAATTGGTTAAGTTGTTAATTTTCTGAATATATGTACCTAATACCTATAATTAAAACAGGCTTTTGCTTTTAGGATGATTTGTTTTGTCTAGTATTAGATGCATTTTTTTATATATATTTTTAAGAGCACCATTACACAGTAGTCTGCTATATCTTGTTCCATACTTGAGGGTTGCCTGGAAGAGATCGCTGACTTGGCGATAAGGCCGCCTTTATGTATCTTATAACTTAATATGATGTATTTGTAATTTCTCTGTATTTGGTGCACAATAAAGAGTTATTGTACCTATTTTAAATTTGAACACGATGTTATAACTTTCATGAAATGAAGTTATAATTTCTCCAGTTAGTAGAGTTTCGCAGCGACTCGCCCGGATTGGTACCACCACCCCACCTATTCCTGCCGCCATAACGTTAAAATCTTGTCGATAACGTATTCCGGTTTGGGTTTGTAATGTAGCCGGTAAACCTACTTTGACTCGAAGCCTAACATCCCGGCCTCAGGTTGGCAACTCACCATTACCACCTTTGGTATGCCTGGGCCACTAGGTCGCGTAAATTTCTTACCATCAGGAAATCCGTCCGCATTTTTAACTTCCATTATCATAAAAAAAAATCAAGATATAATATGTAAGTTATATAGGATCGCCTCTGTGGTTTGCGGTCCGGCGTTGGGATTGATTTCTTGTGGTCCCGGATTCGATCCAGGGGTGTGTTAACTAAAAAACTAGGAAATTCATATTTTCAATTTTTTAATTAAAATAACGTTGCCCAAGATTGGATATACACCCGGTTGCCGATAGGCTTGCCACGTTTCACATTCTGGCACTTAAGTGTCTACGGCTAGGTTTGGGTGCCTTGGTTGTCCCTCTGCCTTCTTGGCAGGAAAACCAGGTCTGGAATACTAAACTTTTGTTGCAACAAATCAAATCTTAATTTAAATAAAGTAAGAGCTACTATTTCACTATTGTCATGAAAATACAAGTAGGGTAAACCAGGAAAAAAACTTCCAAAAACCAAACGATTCAGTTCCTAAAATCTGATTGTGAAATAAATCACTGAAATCTCGTTGTAACGTGAAAAACAATTCAGAGCAAAATTGTATAAAAGTGAAATTGTTCCCATAAGTGCCATAAAAGGCAACCAGACAAAGCTAGATCCATCGACATTTCCGTTGATAACCTGAGGCGAGATATTTATGGGAAAACTGCTACATGATATAAACATATTGAGTTAGAACACTTCTTGGACGGTTTGACGATTGACGGAATTTGCATTTTATTCGCACTTTTATATAGTTTTTAGGGTTACATATCCAAAGGGTCTCCGCTGTATGTCTGTTTGTCTGTTGAATTTGAAAATTATTTTTGGTTCTGTGCTAAAGTAAAAAAACGCTGTTTTAGGTATATTCTGAAGCATAGAAATTACCATTAATGTATTACAATACATCCATACTATTTTTTAAAAGATGAATTCGCCAAGCGTCTTCTATGCAACCTTATATATTATATTGATTTTTTTAATGATATTGGAAGGCAAACAAGCACACGGATTTCTTGATGCTAAGAAATTCACACCGCCAAAGTTTTAGTGACACCAAAGGTGGTAATGGCGCATTGCCAACCTGAAGCCGGGATGTTAGACCTCAAGCAACAGTAAGTTCACCGGCTTCCTTACCCTCCATATCGGAACACGTCATAACGTTATAGCGGCAGGAATAGGTAAAGCGGGGGTACCAATCCGGGTGAGTCGCTGCGAAACTCTACCACCTAGTCAGATGTCACAGTGTTAGTGACGGTAAGCTTATGCTCGCCTTTCACGAGCTGCCTGGCAGGAAGGTAGATGGTCTATTCAGCAAAGGAGCCCGAACTAACACGGGGATAAAGTGTTAAGTGCTGAGCCAGAGAGTTAAATAACTACTATATCATAGAATATTCGGTGTAGCTTACTGACTTAAAAATATAGTAATAATATGTAGTAATAATCACATCTGTGGTCTAACGTTCCGGCGTCGGTCTTGAGGTCCCGGGTTCAATTCACGGTAAGGGCAAATTAAAAATTATAAAATTTACATTTTCAATTTTCTAATTAAAATAATATTATTGTCCGGATTGGATACGTGCCCTATGGCGATATCCTTGTCACCTATCACATTGTCCGATTTTGTGTCTTCGGCTAGCCGTGGGTATCCTGGTTGTGCATCTGCCTACCTCTTCGGGGATATGGGCGTGAATATACTGTAATATTATATATTACTAACAAAATGCAAGTGCTATTCAGGAAAATTGTTTTCTGAATTTTCAACATTTTATAAAAGAGATAGAATAGGTATAAAATGACGATAGAGGTAAAATATTAAGTGACCCAATTGCATACACTGATATTTTCCATGAAGATATTTTAATTATTTTAATTATCCAAGTTGCCTCTCATATAAAATAGCATCTAGGTATTTTGTAAAAAAACATTTTCCAAGAAGAAATATTCCATTAATTACTTTGCAATATAAAATTTATTGGCCAAGCTTTGTATCCTCTTCTGTTAAATACTTTCTTATCTTCACACCAAGTTGCTAACTCGTCAGGCAGAGACTGTCAAGTGTCAAATGTTACGATCGTTACCAATCTGCCCAGTTTTCTCCACGTTCACTACGTATTTGATATAATCACGCCAGTTTAGGAGATTCTTCCACCCTCGGACAAACCTGGATCAATTTAATCGTGGATTGCCAACCTCGGTCTCCTTGAGTCTTACAATTATCTGTTTTGTCAATTTTTTATCTGTCATTCGTAAGACATGACTAAGCCGCTAGAGCATGCGATTACTCATTCTTATATCTGCGCTCTCTTTCAATACCTCTCTTTATCGGATCTCACTAGCGCCTATTAAATACGATTTACGAAATGTGATGATTTAATTAATTAAGAACGTTTTTCGAGAGGACCCTTTTTTAAAACCACAAGATCTATACCTCGTGTTGGTCCAGGTTTCATGTGTAGAATATCATTTTTTTTCTTGCCAGGCAGCTTGTAAGAGGCGAGCATATGCTAAAATATAGTACTACAACTACTAACTGTTACTACTCGAACTAACGAGACTACTGTTGGTAGAGTACCGTACTGCTAATCGACCAGGTAGCATTCCATGACCTTATATATTGCAGCCGCCATTACGACATATTAGGAAACTGAATAAACTCATTTGTTTGGATCTCATGAAGTCCAGTCGACCAGACCGCTAAATCACAGAGACAATTAAATTTTTTAGTTTTTAGTATATATATAACAGAAAAAAAAGAAACCAAGGTTTCATGAGATTTTGTTTTAATGATCTTAAGAGATTGCAATTGATATTTTTATTGGATAGGCTTTACAAAGAATAGAATTAGTTTGATTACGTAGACCGTTTTAAACTGACAAATATATCACATTATATGACAATACTAAATCATTAACTTGTCATAGGAATGATGGCCACATTCCAAATTTCACCTCAAACGGTGAATAATTGATTTAAAGTTAAATTCTAAGATTCATCCCTTACTAACGAACGAACGTTAATTTAAATAAAACAAGAAGTTACATGGATAGTATTGACTCAACGTATGTTTACGTCATACAGAGAGCTATCCATGATATTGCATATGCCAGTTTCTGCGATACAATTTTGTACCTGTAAAGCTACTATGAATCGACCACCATGTTTGCAAGGTAAACAAATCGTGATGTCATCATTGCTTTCGTATTCCATTGTCGAGGGAATGGTTTATTGCACGTATTTTCATTGTATGCGTATTTTACACTATTGCAGTAATACTATTTAAATTAAGAGCTTCGGCTATATTCGACAAGCTTCGGAAATCTGAATGTATTTTAAAAATATCTATCTAGACTTGTATTACACAGAGTTAGAGTTATTATTAATAATTCCGCTTAAATTTAGATTGGGTCAGCCAATTTAAAAATAAAAGTATAAAGCTTAGAAAGAGTCAAAAGTGTAAAGTCGAAGCGTATAATTTAAATAGTAGTACTGTACATTGTTTGTTATTCAAATTATATGGTGTTTTCAATAAGTAATTTTATTTCAAAAATTTAATCGTTGAGGATTGTTTGATTTGAAATTATTTTTTCTTCAAAAATATTTGAACAATTAATATATATACTAGCTGTTGCCCGCTGCGTTAATGGTCCTACAGGAATCTTTTTTTGGGATAAAAACTATCCTATGTGTTAATACAAGTTACCTGTAACTTTGTACACTTGTACTTACTTGTACTTAGTTACTAAGTAACTCTGTATTGTGCCAAATTTGATGAAAATAGGTTTAGCAGTTTTTTCGTGAAGGAGTAACAAACTTTCGGATTTATAATATTAAAAGGATTAGATTTGGGTCGTTTGAAAAAAATGTGTGTTTCATCTGAAGGATTGAACATATTTTATAGACAAAAAGGAAATAAGTTTAAAATTGAATTTTAAAGATATCATTTATTACTAACATCTTATATTTTTATGAGCTCACAAAAGCATGCCTGCTATTATGCCAATACAGTTTGAAAATCGTTGAAATTTGATAGGGACGCTAGCAATTCATTGATATCTTTATCTAAAGTTTAGCACGGTTATTACAATTTAAACGCAGTAAAACTAAAAATCTTGATTTTTTTATTATGTCATTCAAATAAAAATATACATATACGGTTTTTTTAAACAACAGACAGCAATTTACAAAAATCCACCGAAAATAATAAATAATCAAAAATAATAAAAGTAACAACCGGAAAGCATCTGATTCAAACGAAACATAAAATTGAAATTGGTTTATTCAGTAAACAGTTCCAATTTTAGATTTAATGAGTTTTCATTTACAATTTTATAAAATATTATTAAATCTCACTTTGTTTACAAAAATATAGAACCTTTTTTTTAATACGTTATCTCAGAACTTCACACAAATAAAACAAATTCTGATGACAATTTTTTGAACAAGTGCTTTTCAGGGAATATCGTTGAATTTTATTTGAAATCGTATTTTTACTTGAATGGCACAAAATTAAAACAAATTTTGGTTTTTGCGTTGCTATTTGGAACCTCTGTGTGTAGAAGACCATCTCCCTATCTATCTGGAAGTTCGGAAAAAGCAAGCGTAAGTTTAAATGTGTCATCACCAACAAAAGCACTAAGTACTGATAAACTGCTGTACAACTTGGCCGATAAGGGGTACTTTACTTATTCCTGCCGCAATAATGACACCTTTCGTCCGGTCCGGAAAACATGGTATCTGGTAGACCTGCTCAATAAGCATTACCATAGGACAGTTACAGTACCTATAACGTCTGTCATCTATGATGACTTTAATACGTGGTTGCCGCAAGAAGAGTCATATTCTTGTTCACTGTCATACCAAGGAAAATAAAAAAAATGTAATGTCTCTTGGGGGCTGATTATGTATCTCAGTGGTCAACTCAAAATTTAAAAGTGTACATCAAATAGCTGTCAAATGACGTCATTTGTGTTTGCTATGTCTATTGTATTTCTGTTGGTGACTGGAGATAGCAAATATAAAACACGTCATTTGACGACTCTTTGGTCTAGCGGTTCAGGTGTTGGACTTGACTGCATGAGGTCCCGGGTTCTAATCACGGGTCAGGCAACAAAAAGAAAATTGGGTTTTTCCAATTTTCTAATTAAAAAAAAGTTGTTCGGGATTGGATATGTGCCTGGTTGGCGATAGGCTTGCCACTTATCACATAGTGGGACTTAGTGTCTTCGGCTAGTCGTGGGTGCCCTGGTTGTGCCTCTGCCTACCTCTTCGGGGATATGGGCGTGCAGATACTTTCTTTCTTTTATTTGACAGCTATTTGATGAACACTTTTTCATTGTGAGGTGGCCACTGAGATACATAATCAGCCCCTGTGCAGTAAATCAAACGATCTGTACAAAATCTTTTAATCTCTTTAACACTAAAACAGTAATCAAATCAAGTAACATTCCAAGTTTAATTACAAGGCACTTCCAGATAAAAGCTCGTATAATTTGTTTTGGAATTAATTGAACAACTTCTGTTATAAGGGAAATGCACGCTCTAGTTTCGCTCAAGACACTGATTTGAGAACAGAAACTTTCCTGTAATTATTCAAGTTTCTGTAATTCGGATGTATTGCTAAGTTTGAAACAAGGCATGGAGTATGTTGTGTGTATGTTTTGTTATTCAACCGACTTCCAAAAAATAATGATGTACTTAACTCGAGGGTACTTTTTTTTCCGCGTACTAAATTATTTTTTGTTAACTGTTGCTCTGTTATTTCATTAATTGTACATGTTGTGTTAATCTGATGAATAATCTAAATCCTGAAAGTTTCATCTCAATCCGTTGTCGTCTCTGTGGTCTAGCAGTTCAGTTGTTGGACCTGGTACCCTGAGGTACAGGGTTCAAATCCCGGGTGGGGGAACAAACGTGAATTTGCGTTTTTCCAATTACATTGTGGGACTTAGTGACGTCGGGTAGTCGTGGGTGCCTGGTTGTGCCCTTGCCTTACTCTTCGGGGTATGGGTTTGAAGATACTTCTTTTTTTCAATTCGTTCAGTACTTTAAAGTTACAAAAAATATACCCATTCTTACAAACTTTCCAATTTACGATAATAGTAGGTTAACCGGTTAGTCCATAATTTCTGACTGATTTTAAAATTTTCATTACATTAAAAAAAACTTACTTCCAAATTAGCGATGTAACCATCAAGTCTGCACCCGTGTTACCCCGCGTTGGTCTGGGCTCCTTTGCAGAATAGACCATCTGCCTTCCTGCCAGGCAGCTCGTAAAAGGCGACCATAGGCTTACCGTCACGAACACCGTGACATCTGACTAGGTGGTAGAGTTTCGCAGCGACTCGCCCTGATTGGTACCGCCGCCTTACTTATTCCTGCCACCATAACGTCGTGACGTATTCCGATTTAGAGGGCAAGATAGCCGGTAAACTTACTTTTGCTCGAGGCCTAACATCCCGGCCTCAGGTTGGCAACGTACAATTACCACCTTTAGTGTCTCTAGGCGACGTGAATTACTTACCATCAGGAAATCCGTCTGCTTGTTTGCCTTCCATAATCATAAAAAAAAAGGTGACGTGATACTGGAATAATCGAGAATAAAATTCAATTATTGAAATCGAAATTTGCTTAAAGTTAGTAGCTATGTCATTCAACCTTAAATCTTATGCTGGATTCAGTTTTGATTATTATATTTTTAAAAGCATGTAGTTTTTGAAGTTATACTTCTTTTGGCGCGTTAGGAAAAAATGATGAGGGTAAATTTTTACGATGCACGCGCACACCTTCACAAAAAACCGACATGATAAAGTTAGCTATAGATAACATTTTAGTTTTTCAAAACAGGTACCAACAAAGTAAAAGTAAGGACATCTACGTATGTTTGCGTGAGAACTGACAACTGTATTCACAATATTTCTTTATTTCTATGGTTAGTGTCATTTTGTTTACAAATGTTAAAAAAGGCAAAAGATAAAATTTTTAAAAAGATTTTTATCTTATTACGCCGAAGAAGTATAACTTCTAAGGTGTGTACATAAGTACACACACAATTTTTTTTATTAGTTCAATTTATTTTAGACATGAAACTGACGAGCAATTTTTGAGCTATGTTTAATTTTACCTATTTTCGTTTATACAGGAAACATGATTGTGAAATATATTTTTTTGTTTTTATTTTATTTTTATGACATTGAAAGACAAACAAGCAGACGGGTTTTCTAATAGTAAGAAATACACATCGCCTAGAGACACCAAAAGTTATAATGATGTGTTGCCAACCTGAAGCATAGGCAAAATGATTGTAAAATAGAATGTTTTGTTTGTTATTTTATTTTTATGATGATATTGGAAGGCAAACAAGCAGACTGGTTTTCTAAGATAATAAATACACATCGCCTAGAGATACCAAAGATGATAATGGTGCGTTGTCAACCTGAAGCAAGGATGTTGGGCCTTAAGCAAAAGTAAGCTACCCTAGCCGGCTACCCTACCGGAACACGCTTAAGGGTAAGCACTGATGTTATGGCGGTAGGAATAGGCATGGCGGTGGTACCAATTCGGGCGAGTCGTTGCGAAATTCTCCCATCTAGTACCACTAACTATTCTATTTATCTATTCTTCAAAGGAGCCCGGACCACTACGGGAAAATATAATATATAAAACACAAACATAACAAACTTAAATTCTTTCCTGAAACAAATGTTTTTAGTGAAGTAATGGGGTAGTTACACTTTCCGTAAAATATTGGTTCAATTTAAAATGTAATTGTACTTAGTCTAAAGCATCTCTGTAATTACTTCTAGAATGTTAATTTGCTTAATGTAAGTTTGAAAAAGAAGATTAAGAATTTCGTAATCAAGGGCGCAAGCAAGTTTACAGCGTATAAGAAGTAGTTCTTCAGTTGCGAAGTAGTACGCAAACAAAAAGTAACATGTCGATTAGTTTTCTTGCCAAATAATCAGTATTGGATTATACGTAAACAAACTAACAACAAAAAGATATTTGCCAGAACATGGTTACAAAAGTTGTTTCAAAGTATGAGAGTTTCTTCCGCGTTGGACCGGAATCTTTAGAAGAATATTGGGCAATTTCTTTTGCTAAACAGCTCGTTTCATACAAAATTCAATTTTAATCACAAGCATCATAACTCCGTGACCAAGTGACCGTAAATTCTTGTCTGCGTTCTTTGTCGTCATACCATAGGTGCTTGCCACTTGTACAAGTTTGAAAGGATAAGATGTTAGCGACGGGTTTTTCTCGCTGTCTGCTATTTTGCTTTCCAATCTGATGAAAAGTATATTTTGGTTGGTGTCATATAAAGACTATGATAAAGTGAAATGGCAAAATATATTCGGCAGTAGATCTCACGTCACATTTTAAAGTTTTAAAAGTGTTAAAGTTCAAGTCACAGATCCATGCGTCTTCTTTAGATGTGGCGCTACTTCTCTTTGCGATTCCGTTAGAAATGTCTTATAAGTGTCGTATGAGGTAAAACATTTGTGAAATCAGTAACATGCGATGGCATTTCCGAAAAAGTACAATTTCCTTCAAATAATAGCGGAACCTAAACATATGCAACGCATCTTTATACTCCTGTCGGGTCCATGAACTTTTTTATGATATTGGAAAGCAAACAAGCAGACGGCATCATGAAATCCGTAAGAAATTGTTTAGAGATATAAAAGGTGGTAATGGTACGTTGCCAACCTGAGACCAGGATGTTAGGTCCGAACAAAAGTAAGTTTACAGGTTACATTATCCTCCGAACCGGATCACGTCAACAGCAAGCGCTAACGTTATGGCGACAGGAATAGATAAGGTGGTGGTACCAATCCGGGCTAGTCGCTGTGAAACTCTACCTCCTAGTCACGTCGCCTTTGCGAGCTGCGTGGCAGGAAGGAAGATGGTTTTTTTCTGCAAAGGAGCCCGTACCAACACGGGGGAAGGCAAAGACTGGCTCAGTCACTTACAATTAGGTGACCTATTAGTTAATTAGGGTATTTTAAACATTTAAATCTGGATCTTCATACAAGCGGCTGGTGACCGTGACTTGTAACTCTCTTTGGGAAAGGTCTATGTCCAGTAGTGGACGTCCTCCGGCTGATGTTGATGATAAAATGTTTAAAAACTTTGAGGCAGCTATAACTTTAGTATTCATTAAAATTTCAGTCTTTACTAGCGCAGTGCTGTGAAATCAAGAGTCTTTTGCACGTTGCTGGGCTAAATATAATAATAAGTTAAATACTTTAGCCCAGGAACGTGCAGGCGACCCTAAGCCAATTTCCCACCTAGTCTGTTTATTGCGATAATTTTGCAGCCGAATTCAATACGTGCTATGAACCTCAAATATACTAGAAAGTAAGAGGATCGACGATCGAATGATTATGAAGCTAGAATGACTTTAAGCTAGAATCTATACTTTTATCGTCGGCATTTGGTGGAATTCCATTGTATGTATTTTTTTTTACTAAACACTTTATTTAACACTTTATGTTATACTACAGCCAATCGGTTTCACTTTTACAGCGTCACATTAAAATAGAACAGACTCCTTTATCTTTAGTTATAAAAGCATTAATGACGCCGAAAAAGAAAAACCAGTTGGCTGTAGTATAACATAAAATGTTAAATAAAGTGTATAGTGGAATAAAGTGAAATAAAGTGTATAGTAAAGTGGAAAAGTACAAGAATTTACCTTTAAAAGTGTGTAGACCTTAAGCTATTTCACCTACATTAACGATTGCAATATTTCAGCTACTAAATCTAACTAGCCTGATCGAAAATAAAATGATTGATGATGAATTACGATTAACTTGTAATGTCTTTCTGCCAATCCACCATCTGGATTGATTTGTGAGAATCCAGTAACCAAAACTGTTGCATGCTATGACCTTGAACTGCTGATGGGAAATGAAATAATTGAAGATGAAATCACATTAATCTCAAAAAAATCAGTAAACACTGGTTGTTGACTGTCGATTTATCAGAGTATTCAAATTCTTTTGTTTATCTCGTGGAAGTTTATTGAAAAATCAGGAGATAAATAGGTATTCTTCTTCATTAACTACGACACCACTAAACTAATTAGGACTTTTATCTGAAATTTGTAAAGTCCGGCGAAGATGCCCCTTTTTATCCTGCGATGGCAAAACAGACATATCATAAAATTGACGCGCGCGCGTGTCTATGGCATCATAACTTTTGTACGAATGCACCAATTTCTCTTTTTCGGTTTTTAGCTACAATGTGCTTACTATATTTAAGTTAGTTATTAAGTTAGATTTAAATGTTATTAAGTGAAAAAATGGCTACGAGAACTACGACTAAAGCGATTCTGCTAGGAGGTCAGAAAAGACTAAACAAAGGTGGGTCATCAGTATTTTACACGAGTAAAAAATTTGGTGGCAATCGTATTGACAAATTTTAATTTAAAAGTTTGTTACTTATTATTTTTAAAATTTTGAAAACTATTTCTTAATCAATATTCATATTATTTAATACTGTGCTATAACTATTTATATGCCCATTTTCCTTTTTCAAAAAATTTGAGATATTATTATACATTAATATATCTGTCAGTCAGCCAGTCACTTTTGCCTTTTATACATATAAATTCGTTTTTCCTATAACCTTGAAAGACTAATGAAATATGCTGGCAAGCTCTGACTTTGCATAACAGTGTAGTAAATTAGTATAATAACATAAATCACGGACACCCCAAAAGGAAAATTCGTAACTGGCAAAGTTTCAAATATGGTATGAGTAAAGGCACAGTCACACTGGGGACCCAGTGTTTATAAGGAACTTTGACATGAGAATTTCTAAGAGAAAGGTTAAGAAAACATTCAGAAGCGGGCATCAAGCATTTTTATGTTGCATATATTTATGGGTGCTGTTGAAAATTTCGATCAATATGCAATAGCCAGGTAATTCTAGATGATATATAATATAATATTATAATAGATATAAAATCTGTTAAGTAGTTTCTTTTTTTTTTTGAATGGCTAATTTTTACAACTTCACCGGGCTATTTTAGGCCATGACATCATTATTTAAATGGGTTGGATAGTTTCCTACAGCGCCAATAATAAGGGCTGTCTCCCGGGAGACCGTACCTCGACTTGGTTCTGCGTTCTGGTTACTGTGTGAACTTGATGGAGGAGTAGTGGTAGCTCGTCGCTTCGCGTTAGGCGCCGGGCGGAAGAGAGAACTTCGTCGCCGAGACCGGCGGTGACGGTGTTGAGTGATGTTGTTTTGTGAAGTATCTTCCTCGTGCTGTATATTTTTAACGTAGCACTTTGTTGGCCGAGGAGTTTGCTTACACGCGTAACTCTGCCGACCAACGGCGAGGTTCGGGTTCAATACCTGATAGGGGTAGGCATTTATGTGATGGAGGTTTTGATGTCTACATTTACTGTAGGTGTTTATTAAATTTGTTCTGGGATCTTTTTTAGTATTCAGTCGTGGACTATTACCGATAACACACAATTTGCTTACTTTGGGGTTAGATTTAATTTGTGTGTTATATTTACCAAGCGAGCAAGCACAAACTACGTTTTAGATATGGAAAGGTTATTATTATATTTTTTTATTAAAAAATTATCGATAATTATTAAAATTGTCCAACTAACATAATAAGCCAATTATAATAATGTTTTTTTTGTAAAATATCTTTAATGTGTAGACACAGGTTTTTACTTTCTGATTATACATTGATACATATAAAATTCATTGATTTTTTTTTCATTCTTGTTAGTACATACAGTACTTTAACTATATAACCCAAGACTTCAAACAGTTCTATCTCTTTAACTTCGGCTTTTTAAAATCGAATTGAAAGAAAGTGTTGGTGTTAAAATGCGAAAGGGCATGCTCCACTGCTGGTTCGGTCATGTGGAAATAATGACAAATGAAAGATTGACAAAGCAGATATACAATACGAATATGGATGGATATAGGTACCCGGGGAGACCAAGGCTGACATCTCACGATCAGATCAATCGGATATTAACACGCCGGTTTCGGAGACTCTTGACACTTCCAAGAGTCTCCGAAACCGGCGTGTTTGTATGAAAAGGGTAATTAATGTGAAGGAAGCAAGACAGGTTTGTCAGGATCGTGAGGTCTGGCACTCGAAACTCGATACTCGACTTGGCGTGAAGATATGTATGTATGTATGTATGTATTTACTTGAACTTTATCGCAAATCATCTATTATGTCTTGTATATTAAAAAAATGTAAATTGTAACAAAAACTTTTATATTACGAAATTTCTAATATAAACGTTCTAATATGATACTATTGACGAAAAGAGCCTTTACCATGAGTTGGTGTAGCTTACATTCGGTATGTAACGTGTCAAAATCAATGTCACTTTGGTCTAAAAATGTGTTTACCTTAGTTACCAATAGAGGCGCTGTTCAAAGTTTTCCTACAAATAATTTACAGAGACGGTAGCGAGTAAAGCAAAATTGATAATAAGAGCCTTAACCATGAGTTGGTATAGATAACGTTCGGTATGTTTCGTGTCCAAATCTATGACACATTTGGACTAAAACTGTGTTTCCCTTAGTCACCAATAGAGGCGCTGGTTAAAGTTTTCAAACAAATTATTTACAGAGACGGTAGCGAGTATAGTAAAATTGACAATCTGTTAGCTCATGGTAAGGGCTCACAAACATCAATTTTCTTAATGTTCAAACTTTGAATAAATCAGTCTCAGTCAAGTGTGTCCGCACCCTTATCACAGACAATTTCGCAGTGCCCATTGGTGAAAGCGCGCAATTTATTTAGTTTTAGCATTTTTTTGTTATCAACGAAGCTGAAAGCTTAATGGATGTTACATTTATGATTGAATTGCAATTCCTATAATGATTAGAAATAGTAATTGTTTAAACGATAAAGACTTTATCATACTTTTAGATTCAGCAAAGTTACCACTTACTGATAATAATTGAACATTAACGGTAGATTCTTTTTGAGACAGTTAATAAACATAGGGGCTCTTCTGATTTTAAGAGACAGTCGTTGCCTATAGGCACCATAGATGTAATAGGTGCGTAGCTATCCTATGGCCAGGTTGTTAGGCCTATGCAAAATTTACTCAATTTTCTGAAGTCTTAGAATAACTATTATGATTTTCAATAAGTAACTTAATTGTAACTTAACTGTCACTTTTACTGACGTATCAAACTAAATATGCTGAACATAATATAAGTTAGATATATTTATTCATCATCTCAAATATTATGTAAAAAGTTAAAAAAGTATCGTAAAGTTTCTTCATGCCCATATCCCTGAAGTGGTAGGCAGAAGCACAACCAGACCACCCACGTCTAGCCAACGACACTAAGTCCTTCAATGTGATAGGTAGCAAGCCTATTGCCAACCGGGCACATACCAAATCCCGGGCAACATTATTTTTATTAGAAAATTGAAAATATAAATTATATTCTTGTTGCCCAACACAGGGATCGGACCCGGGACCTCAAGAAGTTCGACGTCCGGAACACTACACCACATAGGCGATCAAAAGTGGATAAAGTTTTCTTTATTGTGACAAAAAGTGTATTATAGTCTATAGGCAAGTGTTGGTGGAAAAGTATAATGTGTTTTAATAATGTATGCAATCAGATCGCACCAAAACATTTTTTGTGATAAGATAGTACTACTACTACTCTTTTATGGTGGTGGATCCATACCAGGACGAGTTGCAGCACGTCGCATTTGTTTAATTTTTGATAAACAGGAAAGAAAGAAAGAAAGAAAATATATTTATTTGCGGAATATGTGTGTTGAAGTTGTTACAAAATTATTTAAGCTTTCCAACATATTCTACCACATTGTGGTGTGCAAATATTAAAATATTTTTAAAGACTGATTATTTAGTTATATACACAATGTTTAAATATTCATTCAATAAATAGTTTTATTCTTATTACAATTTGAATTATAACTCACAAACAATTTTAAAATTTTAATAATTTTAACCCTGTCTACCGTAAACTACCATAAACCAAGGAGACCAGTACCAATACTGGAAATAACGTGCAAAACAGATTTGTCAATCATATTTATCGTTCCTAGAACGTGGACTATTATAAGTTTCATTAAATCCAGCAATCAAAGTGTGCAAAAAATATTGCTTGATATTATCATGGAACTAAAATAAAACTTTATTTTTTATTAAATATATAAAATAAAACAGAAGACTAATACAAAATATATCTACAATGTAACTGCAATTTGCATGGGAAAACCAAAAAAAAAACTTTGGTTTCCCCATACAAACAAAACAGGTGAAATGAAGTTCGCCACGACAACTATTGTTAAATCTTAATTAATTAATAAAATAATTAATTCCCTTTCGGGGAATCAGAATCAGAATAATCTTTATTCACATGAACCATACAAGTGGTACTTGTGCGCGTCGACATTTTTTAAACTACCACCGGATCGGAATCGAGGCCTCACACTGAGAAGATCCGGCGAAAGAAACTCAGCGGGCTTGTCTTTTTTTCAATAATAATATTTAAAATATAATCTAGATTAAAAATACAAATTACAATCTGATTTTAAATTAAATCAAAGACACAACAAATTACATTACAAATTGCAGTGGGAGATTGAAATCTCTATCCCCAAGCATGTTCATCTTCCAAATACTCTAAGACCGTATAATAGCCTTTTTGACATAATTTTGCTTTGATACATTTTTTAAACTTATTTAAAGGTAGATCTCTAATATCAATGGGCAGCTTATTGTAAAAACGTATACTTTGACCGAAAAAGGATTTACTAATTTTATGAAGACGAGTTTTGTATACAGCTAGATTATTTTTATCCCTCGTATTTACATTGTGAACATCACAGTTTTTTGTAAACAGACATAGATTTTTTTGACATACATTAAATTCTCATTAATTTATTGAGAACTGCAGGTTATATCTGCAGTACTTATATCTGCAGAATTTCCCCAAAGAAGTATCCCATAAGACATGAAACTATGAAAATATCTAAAATTCACTATTCTGGCCGTTTCAACATCTGTTAATGTTCTTATTTTTTTTTACTGCAAATGCTGCTGAACTGAGCCTATTTGCCAGTTTCTCAATATGAGGGCCCCATTGTAATTTATTATCAATTGTGATGCCTAAAAAGACAGTGGAATCGACCAGATCCAGGGAAATGGGCGTAACGATACTTACTTAGACTAAAGTACGCCAAAGATTAAGTTAATACTAAAGTCTTAATTAATCGGACGGTTTTTTTAGCAACACTTTTAATATAGTGTACTTCCTTAAAATATTTATACTTTATAAATATACTTACATACATATCTTCACGCCAAGTCCCTTACGGGGTAGGCAGAAAGTATCGAGTGCCAGACCTCACGATCACATAAATATACTTCCTTACAATATAGATACAGAGAGATAGTCTGATTATTTTAGAAAGGTGAAGCACTAAGATTATTCATCTAAATAAAATATCGCCTCTGTGGTCTAGCGGTCCGGGTGTTGGACTTGACTGCATGAGGTGCCGGGTTCAAATCCCGGGTAGGCCAACAAAAAGAAAATTTGATTTTTCCAATTTTCTAATAAAAAAAAAATGTTGGTCGGGATTGGAAATGTGCCCGGTTGGCGATAGGCTTTCCACCTATCACATTGTGGGACTTAGTGTCTTCGGCTAGCCGTGGGTGCCCTGGTTGTGCCTCTGCCTACCTCTTTGGGGATATGGGCGTGAAGATACTTTACAAAATAAAAAAAATGGCTCAAATGTAAATCCATTTAGTCTCCAAAAAAGTATTTCTTCATTTCTGGAAGGTTGATAATTCAATCGTGAGACTTCATGTGTTGCAGCTGTTCGTGGGCAGCATAAATCACCTACCATCGGGTTAACCGCTTGTCCTTTTGCCTGTTATCTTTATTCTTCTACTGTAATGTTGTTTATCTAAACTTTTGTGTTATTTATCTGTAGGTTATTTCTTTTAATTTATAAGAAACATCAAAATAAAGTAACCAAAAGCCTGTGGTCAAGACCACGACTAAACTAAAACTTTTGGTCTCATTTTTTTCATTTTAGTATCTTTTAGTCTTATCCCAGGTAAAGTTGTTTTATCAGAAAATTTGTTAATGACATTTTTGTTGCACTATCCGGGTCTCAAACCTTAGACCTTGTGAAGTCAAGTCAAAAAACCGAAATGCTAAATCACAAAGGCGATAACTAGAAAATCGTAACCCTTAAAGCAAATTGTAAAACTTATTAAAAACTTTCAAAGTAAATATCTAGAAATGAAATCTATTTTCTTAGTCAATCATAACGTTACATTATTATTTTACAAATAATATCTTTTTTGGAACATAAAATAATAAATGTTTTTTAAAATTCTTAGTTAAAACTGTAAAATATATATTTAAAACTTCTAACTAGGATACGTAATCTAGAATCATAAACCTCTAGAATATATAATCTTAAAAAATATTCTAACAATTATTGCATTAACGGTGTTTGGTTATTTTTTTATTAAAAAAAAACACGAACTTTAAAATACAGACGCCAAATAATACCTATTTCTTTTGAGACCCAAACCTGACTCAATTCTGGGCCAAAGGATTTATCCCTGGTGGTAGAGTGCTATGCAGCACCGAATAGGGATCCACTGCTTTACCTATTCATGCCGTCAAAATGAAAATGTCAAATTCCGGTTCGGATCGTAGGCTAGCCGGTAGACTTGCACAACCTCTTTATTTTTTTTTATTTTTAGTGTTTGTATAGCGGCTACGGAAATACATCATTTGTGAAATTTCAGCTTTCTAGCTATCACGGTTTATGAGATACGTCCCTGTAGACTGACAAACAGACAGCGGAGGTTTAGTAATAGGGTGTCCTTTTTTAGCCCTTGGGCACGGAACCTCAAAAAGGGTAAAACTGCGAGGAAACTAGGGAAAACGTCATTTTAATTTTTTCATACAAACTGAATGAGTAGAACAAAGTTCGCCGGGACAGCTAGTTTACAATAAAAATGAATTACTTTACAAGATGGTGTACATAAGAAAGCACTCGACTATAATAATAAATCCGCTACGTGACCGCGAAGCCAATATTGTGCGTAGATGGAAGCTGAAACTTTTATATGAAACCTCCAATCATAATATCAGTTGGCCATCGTATCTATTTCATTTCAATAAAACAAATATCAAATAACAAGCACGTAAATATTGAAAAAAAAGTCTGGAAAATAAGGCACTCTTTGACATTCTGTTTTGAGAAATTAAAGATTTAAACAAATAAATAGGGCAAAAACATCAAAAAGGGCGACAATGAGCGCGTTTTTCAATATTATAGGTGTTATTGGAACGTTCTTCCGTATTTTCAACGATTATATTGTAAAATTAAAAAGAGCCCCTTTCTAATAAGTTACCAAAATTTTAGAGTTATAATTTTTACGTAAACAAAATAGGGATCCTCGGTAAATTTTACTTAATACACCCTGACTTTTTTGTGATAGGTCAGCGAAAAAGCAAATGGGTCTCTCAATGGTAAGAGAAAGCCGAAGCCTATAGACACCATACATAAAGGTCATCGTCGCTGTCCTTTGGCCGGGATGTTAGTCCGAACTGAAATACGACAGAGTCATTATGGAGGCAGGAATAGGTAAGGCAGTGGATCAATACCCGCGCAACTTGCTACAAAGCACACTACTACCAGTGGTCTTGTTGGTCCCGGACCAATACGGTGAATAAACTGTTTGGAAAATGTCTGACCATAGAAAAACGAAGTGAACCATGTAATTAAATAAAAAAAGGAAAATTTGCCAAGAGCATATTATTTACCTATCACCCTGAAATGATTATTAGATGCTAATTGCATGTTAAAGTTTTTTCTAACTTCCTGAAACTATTGACTAATAGTAAATGTTATTAGTCACAAATTTTGTGCAAAACAAACAAATGCGTAGAATAAGCCTTTATTTTTGAAGTGAAAACTTCTTTTGCGGCATTGTGCATTTTTTTTGGAATGAGTAAAAACTTCTGAACTCGCGTCAGGACACGTGACCTGATCGAAAATTCGTAAGACGGCGGAGGGCGCTTGCCCGAATGTTTGCGTTGTCATGTTTGTATATTATAGCGCAATAAATAAATATTGTTTTCTTACACATAAATGATAGTACTTTCATACTGATAATCTTAAAGCAATTCGTGCAAAATTATTCCCTAACCATTCCAAAATATCAAAAATGCACAATGTTAACATTCAAGTTTTCACTTCTACAGGCACTACTGGAGTGCAAACCGTCGTTTTTTTAAGAGTTTCTTGCAGACAAACATAATTAATAAAATATTTCTAAGACTATTTATTTTTTATAATTTTAGAAATCGTGTTTATCATGGAGTTTGTTTTCCCAGTACTTCTCCTAATTGGCTGGCTTTGGAAACGATGGAAGGTTACAGAAGCTCGAGTTAAATTAATTTACATATGAAAATTGTTTTTGATTAGCAAACTATAAAAAATATTATTTTCAAAAATGATTATTTTTATGTAAATAATAAAATTTTTGCAAACCACATTTGCAGAATATGTTGAAACTTAACACACATATTCCAAATAAATATTATTCCTTTCCTTTTATTTTGCGAGTTCCGCAAAACCCATGAAACTATTGCTAACTGTTGTTGTCGCTTTGGGAGGTGGGAACGTTTGTGAGACTTCAAATTCTGTGTATTGGAAATTTTCTTGCCACAACAGTTACAGGATGTATGTAGAACGAGCAAAATAAGGGGTTATTCCACATCTGTGTTAATTTAATTTAATAATTTAATTAATTTCGCAAAAAACGCCTGACTTATTAAAATATCATAAACTACACTGTGTAACTTGTCCAGGGATAGTTATTATTATCATTTATTAGCATTATTTCTTGTTTTCTAAGTTTATACATTTAACAATATAAAAAATAAATTATTAAAAATATAAACATAAAACATAGAGCCCCAAAGACGGTGGTCTTACAACTAAACCGTCAGTGGTCAGGAAGACAGACTGAGACATCTCCGCACAATGCGGGCCGTCCCCAAAATTGCTGCCTTCTGAATCCGGTTCTTGACCCAGGGTTGCAGAGCTAGTCTCTTAAGGTGTTGGTCGAGACTTTTCGCTATAAGGCCGTTTACTGACACGACTATCGGGACAATTGTTGTTGAATCAACATCCCACATGTCGGTAACCTCGTGAGCCAAGTCTATGTATTTTGAAAATTTTTCCTTCTCAGCTTTCACGAGGTTAAATATTTTAATTTTGTGATCTTAAATATTGTATTTTTTTTAATGATTATTATCATAACATTCACATAGATACTAGAATAAATTTAGTAAACACCCAAACCCGGAAATACAGACATCTAAATGTTAAACACACAAATGGCTGGCCCCGTCGGGAATCGAACCCGAGCCTCGCGGTTAGTCGGTGTAGTTAGGCGTGTACGCTAGCCACTCGACCAACGAGGTAGTCAACGGAACTGTATAAGTCCCCGTAACAAAGTTTTTTTGTCATAAACCAAGCAAAATGGGGCTAATTTGCTAGTTGTAAAGCATGAAATACGTTTATTGCCTTGAAAGTCGAACATCTGTTGTTGTTCAAAACTAATAAATTTGTTATTGGCGTGCCGAAGGTGTAGTACAATTTATTGGAAACCGCTTTTATACTGGACACAAACTAAAGCTATGAGTTTGGATATTCATTAAAATATTAGCACTTTTATATCATAGTAGACTATTTCCGGTGAACTTCATACCGTCGCCATTAATTTGCTGATACCGCTAGTAACGCCAAGTACTGGGTTCGATTATGTTATCATACTATTTAAGAATCCATTTAAATATACATACAAAATGTCAGTTTCAGAACGATTCACTGTACTGTACAAAATGCTGAAATCTGAAAATAATAAATAAATACATGTCGCTGGAAAAATTAATCAAGTTTTATTTCAAGCAACTAAAATCAACGATATTAGTGCATAAGAGTAGATGATAAATTAAATGAACGCCTAGACGTTCATCATGTAAATGCCTACGCCCGTCAAGAATCGAGCCCGAGCCTCATGGTTGGTTGATGTAGGTAGCCCTCTACCAACATTCGGTTTATATCAATAATTATGAAAACTTCAGTAATATTTTCTCGACGGCGCCACAACTCCTCTGCAGGTCAATTAAAATAAAAGACATTAGAGTATTTACCAATATGAAGATAGGATGTTGAATCCCTGTATCTTTACTTTTACCCCAGGCATCAAACTGAAATATGACAGTAGAGTCACGGCAATGTAATATATCTTATTAATTATTAATATTTACGGCTCTGATTTTGATTTTAATACCTACAGCCGTGTAGTGCGTTAACACGCGATAGGGCTACGCGCCTTCAGTGTAATAACAGCATATTTCAATTTTGTGATCTTAAATATTGTATTTTTTTAAACAAATGTTCAGTTATGGTACATGTGGTATTTTTGATTAACAAATTGCATAAAAACCCAACGTTAACTGCTCAGGTGAAGCTCATAAACGGTATAGTTAACAATATTGTAATTAACATCATAGTTTATAATTGTATTTTGCCATATTAAATAAAACTTTGACTAAAAAGTATTTTCACACCCATATCCCCTAAAGAGTAGGCAGAGGTACAACGTTTATAATTGTTCTTTGCCATGGTAAATAAAACTTTGATTAAAAAAAGTATCTTCACACCCATATCCCTTAAGGTGTAGGCAGAGGCACAACCAGGGCACCAACGACTAAACGAAAACTAATACCACAGTGTGATAGATGTCACGTCTATCGCCAACCGGGCACATATCCATCCCGGGCAACGTTATTTTTATAAGAAAATAGAAAATATACATTTTCTAATTTTCTTTTTGTTGTTCGACCCGGGGGTCAAACCAGGGATCCCAAAAAGGCAAGGCCGACGCCGGTCCGCTAGACCACAGAGGCGTTACTTCGACTTATTAAACTGAAATGACATTCCCAAATCACACGATTAACTATTGGATACAAAATATAAAAAAAACGCTATTTCATGGACGTTCTAATAATGAACCTACTGTGTGAGCGCAACCGCGTTTTATCTTATACCAAGTGCATACCAAACGCGAGGTGCGTATTTATAAACGCGTTATTGCTAGTTTTTTTTTTATGTAGATAGAATACGGTATGTCTGTGGTCTAGCGGTTCAGTTGTTGGACTTGACTGCATTAGGTCCCGGGTTCAAATCCCGGGTCAGGCAACAAAAATAAAATTAAGCTTTTCCAATTTTCTAACAAAAAAATTTGCTCGGGATTGGAAATGTTGCCACCTATCACAGTATGGGACTTAGTGTCTTCGGCTAGTCGTGAGTGCCCTGATTGTGCCTCTACCTACTTCTTCGGGGATATGGGCGTGGAGATACTTCAACTTTAACTTTAGAACACGGTATATTACATTACCGTGGTAGAGTAAAATTATAGAAGCAAAAAAGTAAGGCAACGTATCCAATCGCTCTTTAAGTCAGAATGATAAATGAATGGCGACATTAAATCACAGTCAATACATAACAATATATTACGGTCGTAAGAAAAGCTTATACTCGCATCCGCCTTTTGGTTTAAATAAATTGGTTAAGGCTCAGTTACTCTTCCGAGCGAGGTGTATCGCTATTTGTCAATATGTTTGTGTGATTCTTGGCATACCGCCAGAGGTCTTGCATATACGCTAAGGGTTGTACCTTTACAATTCTAGGATTTATCGATATTTTTTTATAAATTTAATTATTGTATTCGGTAGTCGAATATTACACGCCTGAAAACCTTTTCTTTAAGCAAAATATAAAATTTCTTTATAATCTTAAGACTTTCAGTGTTAAAGATACATTTAAATAAATGTTTCATTACATGAGTATGGTTTAGAATTAATTATCGGATGATATATTTTTGTAGATGTCACCGTTTTAATCATACTAATATTATAAAGAGGAAAACTTTGTTTGTTTGTAATGAATAGGCCCAAAAACTACTGGAGCAATTTTAAAAATTCTTTCACCTTTCGAAAGCTACATTATCCACGAGTGACATAGGCTTTATTTCATCCAAATCGGTATAGTAGAAGCCAAGTTACGCAAGCGAAGCTGCGTGAAACTGCTAGTTGTCGATAAACTCGTAATGGCTGAGTAGGACCAAATGTCAAAATACTTATCTTGGAGCAGCGAGATTATAAGTTACCTGTCGATAGTTTTCTCTGTAAAGAGTTTCATAGAAATACTTTCAGCCAGTACCTTACATCTTTTTCTCTTTTTTAAATTCCTGGTATAGGCGTTAGATGTAAAAGTTAGTGTTACATGGAAAGGTACGCTTCATGCAGAAGGTTTTCAGTTAGTCGCCCTGACCACGGGTGATTCAGTCAAAAGACCACCGTCTGTGGATATCTGTTTTTCATATTTTATATCTTGATCTAGTAAACTTTGTTAACTTGGCAGTAGAACCTCTCAAACAGTAAAAACCGAAGACATTTTACATCACTTAAATATAAAAGAGCAACCGCGTTAAGTTGAGCATTGAAAAAACACCACCCTCGGATAATATCCGATTGATCTGATCGTGAAATGTCAGCCTTGGTCTCCCCGGGTACCTACATCCATCAACATTCGCATTGTATATCTGCTTTGTCAATCTTTCATCTATTATTCTTTCCACATGACCGAACCAGCGGAGCAATAATTATGAGCTATAAAACTGCATCTACTTTATTAGGTGCAATAAGCGATTTGAAAATTCTTTTTACGAAAGATAGGTAACGATTAAAAAAGGTTCCACATGAATTTTGTCAACATCCTTGTGTGTTATTTTCTTCTGTGTATTTTAGTTAAACCTAGTAATATACAAATTGTTGTCTATGTTCTTCGCCACCAGTCAAAAAACCGTCAGTCAGGTGATGATAAAGTAATACGGGATTAAATCGAAATCATGATCTACTATATTAAAAAATAATCATCTAAATATATTTGTCATGGGCCAAGTATAACAAACATACCGGAAAACATACAGTCGAAATTAGAACCTTCTCTTTTTTGGAATCAACTATTCAATTCCAGGGATGTATCGATATATCGATAGAGTCGTTAACGATGTTCACATTCTTAGTTGAGTCACATTTGCCAGGAAATTAAGTTTCAGTTTATCTACTGATATACTCAATTCACTGAACGCGCGAATGTCTCTCAAGTATAAATGTTTGTGAAGGGATGTATCTGTATTGTTTATGTGAACTACCTTATAACCTGAATTTTTACACGAACGGTAATCTTATCTGTGTGTTTCATAAACTAAAGATAGATGTTGCCTTTGACTACGCCCACGTGTTCACGTTTTTAATCTCTCTCCTAGGAATCCTCTAGATATCGTGGCAAATAGTTGCGACATGAAAGAAGGGCAAAGTAACAAATAAACAATCACACTATTATAAGTACCTATGGATGACAACAAAAAGTCATTTATACACTTTCAATGTAATTCCACATTTTTTAATATAATTATAAAGACGCAGAAAAAACTATTTGGTATGTTTTTTTTTTTAACTTTTTATGTTTGTACGCAAGTACGCGGTTCTTCTTTCGAAAGGAAAGTCAAGCTTAGTTAAATGACCAACCCGATCCATATAAATCAAGAACAAACTAGCAGTTTTTAAGCTGTATTTGAAACATTTAAATTTTTTCTTTACATATGCGACGCTTTAATGAAATTGGAGTTAATTTTTAAGCGATTTTGGAAAAAGGAGCAAGTGTTAAAAATTATTTTTAACTCCTATATCGATTACTTCATCACTTCTGGAATGATTTTTTTATTAAAGAACAAACTTCCTACTTACTGGCAGTCCTATTGCCGCCAAGCATGGATCTGATGATGAAATCCTAGAGAAATACAGGAAAACATTTAATTTTCGGATACGTAGATTATTTACGTTACGTTTTCGTAGTTTTACTAGGTTTACATTTTTGTACTTTAATACTCTTGCAATTATATCCGTTTCATTATTATTATTATAAAGATATAACATCGCCACTTTTTAAATTTTTAAACGATATCCAAGTTTTAGCATATAAGTTAAGTAAGATACAATACGTTACAGTTAATAATAAATAATAAATAAATAAATAAATAAATATCACTGGACAACTCACACGAATTGAATCTAACCCCAAAGTAAGCAAATTATATGCTTGTGTTATGGGTGTTAGTCAACGATACTAATACATAGAAATACTTAAATAGATATCAGAATATATTTAATAAACACCCAGACCCGGAAATGCAGACATCTAAATGTTCATCACACAAATGCCTGCCCCCGTCGGGAATCGAACCCGAGCCTCGTGTTTTGGTCGATGTAGTTAAGCGTGTACGTTAGCCACTCGACCAACGAGGTTGAATGGCTTTGCTGATTGTTGACCAAATATGTTTTTGTTTTTCTTCTTATCTATTACTATATATCTAATGTAATATTACAAAAAATATCTTGGTAAATACCCTCCTTAAGAATCTAAATTTACCTTTATAATGTAATTGTAATACGGAAAATGCTCCTCCTTTCCTGACATTCGGGTTAACGACAATATTACCCAAAATTGGGTTGCTATCAAGAAAGTACCATACTCGTTCCTTAGTCGATCCATTAGTTGCTTTTTATAGCAACTTTTGGTGATCTTGGTTTATCTTTATGAGTATTATCTGCTAGGCTGTATTAAGTTTTTTTGTAGTTGTCAGTGCTAGTCTTTGAATAATTGTTATTAAAAAATGTGATGTCAAATGAAATTTATCTGGCTAGTTAAATGCACCAGCAGTATCAATTTGTATATGGACAGCGGCTATTATACACTTCTTGCGAGATGTGTGTTTGGTTGCTGTCTCATAAAGAAATAAATGAATGTAATAAATGTTATGAAATGATAATAATAAAGTACAAATTTTATTAATTACATCTACACAAAAACGTTATTTTTTATATTTTCCTACATAAAAAATGCATAAAAACATAAAATGCAATTTAAAAATAAAATAAATAACAAAAATGTATAATAAAATAAAATGAATTGCTTTTCATTAGTTATATTGGTGCTGTGCAGCAGCTGGCCAAGTTTTCACCATTTTACCTATTACTGCCTCCATAATGACTCTATTAGTATCCGGTCTGGATATCTTAGGTTAGGTGGTAAACTTGCACAATCGGCCTATGAAGCCGTCCGTACGACAGCAACGCACTATTATATCTATGGTGTATCTATGCGGTTCTATTTTACCATGTGCTTATTCGCTGATCTATAATATTTAAAAAAAAGGTTTTTTTTTGTAGAAGAGGAGGAAAACGAGCAAATGATTTATCTGGTGGAAAATGATCATCGCCGCCCACCAACATTCGCAACAATTTCAGAAAAGAGCTATTTTCTAGATGGATCTTAATTTTCATCTGTGACCGATTCGGTAAAGATTTTGCAATCAGAACTGGTAAAAAAATAACCTTTACTGTTTTCTTGGTTTAAAGCTTAGCTCTTCATCTAATATTCAGATATTTATTATATTAGGAGACAGACTTTTGTAACGGCCATCGGGACTGATGCTTTAATTTTTTTGCTCCTCTTACAGCAGCGTTTTCAATTAGCAAATTCACTAAGGCAAGAGACCTACTCTGGAATTAGCTGAAAATGCAACTGTAATAGTTACAGATACCACATCTGCAGATGAAGCATATTTCTTATCATCAGCAAAACCCACCTATTTGTCCTTCTATTCTTTAAAAGTTCTTCAATGTACAGCCACAGATCCTTTAGGTTTATAACATGAATGCAAAAACATCTGGATTCCAAAAATTTGCTTAACTATGATCACTATAATTGATACCACATAACCTTTAGGACCTGACCGCATCATTATCCACCTCGGTAAATAAACCGGTGATTTAATCTCCGAGCTCCATTACCGGAGTCGCCATTGGATACCGGCCAAATGAGATCCAATTTTAAAATAACCTTCATAAGCTTTCAAAGGTTGTAATTAATCTCTAACCCTTAACCGGAACCGTGGGTCCATTTGGACACGACAACAACAAAAAAACCGTTTAGTTTCGAATCGCGCGCATTCACAGGTTTAAGCGCCAATGTAATCTCATTGCGTCGCAAGATGCGGCGGGTGCCGAATGCGGGGCGTTTACACTTTACAAGTGGAGGTAACGAAGGATCATCTATTTGTCTAGCATTATTGGCGATTTGACATCTGCCAATAATGCTAAATAAAGAAGCGTGAATTTTACATCACTTACTCCTTAATGTAACATAGTTTTATTAATAAGCAAATAATATTAAATATGGCGTAATTTTTATTTTGAAAAAATAGGGTGACATCAATCAAAAGATTATCATCTTAAATTTAAACAAAATGTCAAATGTTATTTATTAAATAGATCCTACCTGACGTAGTTATTCAATACGTGTCAATGTCCACATCTTAAGATTTAAAACTAAAACATAAATACTTGAAGTAAAATGTCATACGAATAGTAAAGTAAAATACAAAAAGTTATGTCTCTGATCTTTATAAACTTATCTTTTACTCGATCACAACTATAAAAGTCGATGTCAGATCAAGCCTATCAAAAAAGTTTCAGTATACAATAACCCAACTTACACACATAAAATACGATCGTCAATGCTGTTTTATAGCCTTTTTATTAGATTCTTTTCTCTCTTTCACGTTTTATTTCGTTGATAGAGATAGTCTATTTATCTTATAATCACAGAGCCACAAAGCGTTCTTCGACTCACATCGTAAAACTGATTCATGCAAAAAAGACGTGACTTTCAGTTAATAAAGTGTCATAAAACCACAAAATGAAATTGTCTATCAAAATGTCACTTGCGTTAAACGCCCGCTCTATTATAGGGATATGAATTTATAAACGATGATTCCTAGGGGTGTGTCTAACCTTTTGCGTGTAGAATAATCCATTTGTCCAACACAACAAGTTGTCCATCATACAGACGAAGGGCCTGTCAGGAACCTAAATTGAACCTATGTTTGGTTAATGGCAAGAGTCGTGCATTCCTGTCCAGAAAACTAGACGTCATTGTTACAACTTGTCTGACAAACTCCCGGTGTGGGACAAAAAACCGTCGTTATCTTCCGGCAACCATTTTTATATTTTTATTTTGACACTTCTGGCAGTGTATCAATTTTTAATTCTTTAAAGGACACGTTTTTATAGTAATTGTTTTTAAGAATACTTTTTTATGTTACAGCTAAAGCAGTTTTTCTATTACTTTAAGTAGTGTTTTAAGTATAAGTTTTCACGTTTAAAAGTTATATAAATACACGAAATGGGTATGGTATTCATTCCAACGCTTGAAAATGAGCTGATGACCTTCAACTCATTAATAGATATCCATAAATAAGGACCATCTCAATCACGTTAGTTCCTAAGTTTGTGCTTTAGGTGAACATCAAACATCACGAAACGCAAGACCGCAACTTTTACACTTTCATTTATTAGCCACCTCCTAGTTCAATCATCAAGTCTTCATCTTGATAAAATATGAACAGGTCTAGTTTAGACGAAATGAAATAGTCAAAACTCGATCCGTTTATCAGCATCTGCATTCCAGTGTTATATATCCTCTCTTCGAGCTCCGACAACAGACCAGGTCCATTATACCAACACTCGAATTTGCCAAGTCTGTTAGTTCTCACATATGCTTAAAAGTGAAAAAAATATCCCATACGAAGAAGCTGCAAATTAGGATTTAAGGATCTGAGTTTAGTCTAAAAGAAATCTGATCTCAAACTAAAAGTAGCCTTAGAACTGCTGTTATCTCCGGCTCGTGCTCAACAGAGCATAATGTTAGCATTATGTGCGATTTCCTGGACAAAGACGGAATTTTCGAACCTCATACCATACAAGGGAAAACATGTTCTATCATCATCACTCATCGTCCCATCTGAGTAGCACCAAATATATGTTAATGACATGAAATAAATTAATTTGTAGTGTTATAATATCGCCTTAAAGTAAGAGATAACAGTACGGAAGGTGGATAATAAACGGTTACTTTGTAGTAATTATTTAAAAGTCAATAATTAATTTAAGCAATTTTAATCATTTAATCACTTTTTGATTTTCCTTTCAATAAATACAACACATACCTTAACAGCTTAGAAACAATTAAATAGATTAAAACTGCAAGTATTATTACAATACTGAATCCTATGGTGATTAGTTACAATTCGTAATATTCTGCAAAGCTCATGAACGCCGCTGGTGATTTTAAGTGTTCTCCTCCGTGTTCTATTATATGTTCGGTCCACCAAACAGCTAGGTCCAGAGATGGAACTGGCCGTGATCTCATGAGAGACCTAAATCGAATAATATTCTGTTTATACCTGTGAAGAAAAGCTATTAATAGATTTTTATTTTAAATTAAAAAGGCCTAAAGTAATAACACTAAATACAATTTACATTTCTTATCGTTTGAATTTGATAAAAAATCATTGTTAATAATTTCAAAAACACTCATACTGTTCCACACAAATTTAATAATAGTAATATATTAGCTAAGTTTCGTTTACAAGAGCACATCAGCATTATTATAATTGCATTATTCAGTTAATTTAAAACTATGACATATATAAGTAATACCCACAAAAATCTGATGGTATGTACGGAAATTCGTTTGATCTTTGTGGGTTCTAAAATTCACGATATTATTATTAATATCACGATATTATAAAAATGGATTGAAAAAGAAAATTTCAATGAATGAAACAATAGTAAAGACATTAAAAAGAACTGGTGAATTAAAGATAAAATTTATTAACGTAAATAAATAATGGGTAGAAGCAACAACTACCTAACACGTCTTAAATAGTTTGTCATATTATGATGTATCATGATATGAAATATCATTGTCATGAATGTGTAAAATCGTTGCACGTATGTTAAATGCTATCTTTGGTAATCTAATATTACTACTGATAGGCAATACAGATGATATAAGTATATATAAGGTTATTAATTTTTCATTTACTTGTATTTAATCGCCGCTGTGGTCTAACGGTCCTAAGTTGGACTTGACTTCTTGAGGTCAATCCCCAGGTCAGTCAACATTTAAGAATATGTGTTTTTCCAAATTTTTTATAAAAATAACGTTGCCCGGAATGGATAGGCGTCTAGTTGGTTGGCTTTCTACCTATTGTATTATTGAATTCTTCGGATTGTCGTGGGTTGAAATATTTACTCAGGTCCGACGGAGTTGCAAAAAGTTGGTCTTATTTTTGTTTAATTTTTCAAAAACATCTATCAGAATTTGTAGCGTATTCGACTTGTGCACAAACTAATTTAAATTAGTAAAAAAGTTTTACCACTGTTGCCCTATGTGGACGTGTATTGACTTACATAGGCCAAAAAGTTGACTTATTTATACTCGGTAGGGCAAGACTGCACGTGAAAGCACCTGATTTCAGCTGTCATAGTGGCCTGTACAAAATGTGACTGGTCTTTCCTCGAAACCAAATTCTCCTCGAAATCATGATTATACCGCTTTTGATGATTATTTGGCCAGCTGATACTTCTCGAAACTTACCAGACATTAATTTTCGGGATTAAATCCAAACTCGCAATCGTCAGGAAAGTGTACTACTGGCGCTATTCTCACTTTATGTGCTATTTTGTCCATTGTTATCTGCGTCGGCGATTTCCTCCGTAAAGGTAGTTGGTTGTGGATTAAGTGGTTGGTCTATGGCCTTGAATGTAGGTTTTTTGCTTTATGCTCGTGACAGTTTTGATACTCACGTGCAATTTTGGACACAATTATCATGCTTTAACAATTGGGAACTTCTGATATTTAATTGCAAAAGTCGATCCTCTTTTGAAGTATTGATTAGGCTTTGATTTTGGAAAAAAATTATCACACCACCTAGCCGGTCTCACCGATAATATTAAAATGATTCTTCGTTTACATCTCCTACTTGGTTAAATGCAGTTGCTGTATTCTCAAAATTACTATTGAAAGGCTCTTTGCAATAATATGTTATCGAATAATTGTATATGATGCTTCACTAAAAAAATGTCATTTTTTTGCATTTACCTAAATTTTTTTTCATAATTTGGAATTCCTTCTGAATAATTCAAACATGGTTTGACATAATATAAGTAATATTTTTTAAGGGTCTTGAATTTCTTTCATAGTTGAAATTAATGGAAATATCCTTGAACCGTGTGAAGCATTAAATTTGTAACATCTCCCGGCTCCATGGCTTACAGACGATATTCGTAATATCATTAATAAAAAGCATAATATTTTCGCCAAATATAAAAAAAACGAAGTCCCCTGAGTTGTGAGACATGTATGTGAAAATAAAAAACCGTTCCAACACCTTATTTCGAGATGCTCAAATGCGGTACATTCACAAGTCGGTTGAGAAAGGTGATGCCTCTAAGGTGTGGAAGTTCTTAAGAAGCTTGGGAGGTGGTAAGGAAGTTTACAATATTTCTAAAAATACCGATGTCAATAATCTTAACCAATTATTTTCTTCCCCAGCTATTGCATTTGATTATGGTACTAAGTCTCATACTCTGAAATTTCTTGCATCCTTCCCTAGACCGAGCTTTGTACCCTTCTCCTTTGAGGAGTTTTCTGAGAATGACGTCAAAAAAAAACATTTTATCTATATTCTCTTATGCCGTCGGTTGTGATGAGATTGGTCGGAATATGATAATTCCTAGTTTTGATATTATTTGTCCAATTCTAACTCATATTCTAAACCAATCAATCACCACTGAAGTTTTTCCCACATCCTGTAAAAACGCCAACATTATTCCGCTTCCGAAGAAATCAAATCCTGTTGCTCCATCTGACTATCAACCAATTTTTATTCTACCATTCCTGTCTAAGTTTTTGGAACGGTTATTTCACCATCAATTTTCTTCCTTCCTTAATTCCCAAAATTTATAAAATGATCTTCAGTCCGGTTTCCGCCCAGGGCACAGCACGACCACTGCTCTGGTAAAGATTACGGATGACATTTGTTTCGCTATGGATAACTAGATGCTAACTAGCTTTACTTGACTTTAGTAATGCCTTCAACTCTATGGATCACGACGTGCTATTGGCGGTACTGGAAAGTTTAAATTTATCTCCTGCTTTTGTTAACTGGTTTCGCAGTTATCTACAGGGATGGAGGCAATTTGTTCAAGCGGGCGAAGCTATGTCATCGCGGTCCATTCTCACTAGCGGTGTACCTCAGGGTGGAGTTTTGTCCCCTCTCTTATTTTCATCTTCCATCAATTCTGTAACTCAGTCCTTATTCTTTTTTCCACCTTTATGCAGATGATCTTCAAATTTACACGCACTATCGTCTCTCAGAACTTCACAAAGCCATTACCCTTATTAATAATGATCTGGTAAGTATCGAAAAGTGGAGTAAATCTTTCGGTCTTAAACTTAATCCAATCAAGACTTAGGTCATTGTTATTGGCAGCCCCTGACTTATAAATAAGATAAATTGGTCTACTGTACCTCCTGTTAGATTAAATAATGTCATTATCTCTTATAGTAACTCTGTTAAGAATCTCGGTGTTTTTATAGACAATACTCTCTTTTGAACTAAGCAACTGCAGGAGGTCAGTAGGAAAATTTTTCGTGCATGGAACTCGTTGAAGCGTCTTCGGTTTTTGCTTATAATTCCTACAAAGATTATGCTTGCTGATTCCTTACTACTTTCAATCATAGATTATGCTGACGCTAGTTACGTAAATCTCACTGTTGAGCAAATAAATAAACTCGAACGTCTTCAGAACCTTTGTATTAGATTCATATTTTCATTGCGTAAATATGATCACGTTTCTCAATTTTGTGGTAACCTCAAGTGGTTGCCTATCAACATTTGCCGGAACTGTCATATCCTCTCCCTTTTTTACTCTATTGTTTTTGATCCATTTGCGCCTCTTTATTTAAAGGAGAGATTTAAGTTTTGTAATAATGAGGTAAAATTCCTTAAGTCCAGTGGTAATTGTACTCTTCAAGTTACCTCTCGAAACACTTGTTACTATAGCCGTTTTTTCACTTCGGAAGCAATGAAGCTTTGGAATTCTCTCTCCGTAGATATCAGGAGAGCTCCATATATTCATATTTTCAAAATTATGTTAAAGCGTCACTTTCTGCATTCAACGTAATGTAGTTTGCATTTTATTTTTCTTGTTTGTCTTAAATAATAATAATTAAAACAAGCTTTTGATTTAAGAATAATTTGTGACGTCTAGTATCAGATGCATTTTTACATATTTTTTAAGAGTACCATTAAACAGTATCTCGCTAAATCTTGTTCCATACTTTAGGGTTGCCTGAAAGAGATCGCTGCCTTGGCGATAAGGCCGCCTTTGTGTATCTTCCTAGTGTAAGTTATTTTAATGTATTTGTAATTTATTTGTATGTGGTGCACAATAAAGAGTTATTGTATTGTATTGTATTGTTTTGAAAACCCAGATATGTTAACATCTGCGAAGGTATGATGACAACAACACAGTATGAAAGCTATCAAATGCGGATTACAGAAAAAGTAATTACGGAGACCAAACATAGGCATTAAATTTAAAAAAATCATTTGAAAATACTTTGATGTTCTCTTAATTTGATGGTTTTTAAAAAAATTCAAGACTAAACGTTTTATGAAATTGAAAGCCAAAAATCAGAAGGATTTTCTGTTGGCAAAAAATACTTGTATCTTATTTATACATATTACTAGCTGACCCGGCATACGTTGTTCTGCTATTTTTAATGTGATTTTAGTGAAAAAGTTGGAGTTAATAACCCTTATCATTTAGAGTTATGTAAAATAAATGTTGGCCAATGCTCTGACCTACTCAATATGCTCACAAAACTTCATGAGAATCAGTCTAGCCGTTTCGGAAGAGTACGGGAATGAACATTGTGAGACGAGAATTTTATACATAAGATTAAACTGTATGCGGGTAAATTCTATTCATTGCAGATATTAAAAAAATAAGTGTTTGACTAAAACAGGTTAGCAGAAAACATTTTCAGATTTTTCGCCTGTCTGTCTACATCTGGTGAACCCATTGTAAGGAAATTTAGCTGGTAGTAATTTGGAATTTATAGACAAAAGATGGCACTGTTACTTGGGTAATGTGAATCTTGGTACGAAGACTTACACTTTAGTAAATTTACCTGCTTTCATGCCTTCGAGACTTGAAAAAAAGCGACCACTGACGTTATGGCCTGTGTACCAGTCTGAGATATGCTTGCTAGCTTATAATAGTTACATCTTGCCCGGGTAGGAAACTACCACCTTACCTATTCCTGTCACCATGATATATCTGTTACCGAGGATACATTAGTGGCTACCCACTAATGTATTCTCGGTAAATTCTGGAAAAAAGGTAAATTCTGAAAAAGACATTTTAGGCTTTGATATGTCATTAAAACGATTCCCGGATAATGTTACGTCATATCAGGCGTGGATAAGCCTGCAAAACACTTATTTTTAAAAGTAGTACGCTATTTACAATGTATTAATAATTTTTGACACCTTTTACACTTTAAGGACGTATAACTGTGCAAGATATTTGGAGTTTGAATATCGGATGGGATGATAAAACTCCAGATGATATTTACAGTCGGTGGTTAAAATTAATTGAGCGTCTTAACGTTACTAAAATATTCGCTTGCCCAGGTGCTACAAAGCGGATGAAGCTACGAGTTCATCACGTCAGTTGTAGAATCACTCGCTACGTATGATGAGTTTTGGTCAGCTACGCAGATCGCGTCTGTCACCTAAAAATGCGTAACTAGCGCTACGATCTCTAAAAGTTGTTATAAAAACCTACAGTTACATATATTTTGCGATGCAAGTGTTAAAGCGTAACGGTTTTTTTTTTTTTTAATATTGGATGGCAAACAAGCAGACAGATTTCCTGATGGTAAGAAATTCACGTTGCCTAGAGACACCAAAGGTGGTAATGGTGCGTTGCCAACCTGCGGCCGGGATGTAAGGCCTCGAGCAAAAGTCAGTTTGCCAGCTACCTTACCCTTCAACCGGAACACGTCAACAGCAGGCATTGACGTTATGGCGGCAGGAATAGGTAAGGCGGTGGTACCAATCCGGGCGAGTCGCTGCGAAACTCTACCACCTAGTAAAATGTCACGGTGTTAGTGACGGTGAGCCTATGCTCGCCTTTTACGAGCTGCCTGGCAGGAAGGCAGATGGTCTATTCTACAAAGGAGCCCGAACCAACACGCTGCTGTAGGATATTGGCGTTGGGAATTCAATAACATTACACGTTGCTTTTATCACTATTAAGTACAAACTTATGCCTCTTAAAATATTATCAATACCAGAGCAGAACTGCAAGCTGCTTTGTTAGGTGCAAGGTTAATTAATACAATTATAAATGAACGTAGAATAACGCCGGTTCGGAGATATTTGTGGTGCGACTCAACTACGGTTTTTGAGTAAATACGTAACAACACACGCTCCTACGAAGCGTTTGAAGCGAACCGCTTAGGCAAGATTGATGTACTGACTGAGGTAACTGACTGGAGATATATACCCACTTAATTAAATGTGGCTGGTTTGGCAACAAGGGAACTCAAGATGACTGGTTTAAGGGCGCAAAGTTTTGGTACGATAGTGAAACTAACTTGCCAAAGTATATAATAGTATGTCAACGTGGTCCGGCTATAACAGTTACGGTGACAGAATGCGCTGCTGCTGCATAACAAATTCGAGTTAGCTTGCGGGTTCCTGATCCAACACGCTTTTTCTCTTGGCTTCGCTTGTTACTAGCAACAGCAATATTAATAAAATTTGTTGATAAATGTAAAGGTTATGGAGGCAAAGTAGATACTGATACCATGAATCGCGCTGAGAAATTGTTGTTGGAGACATTTAGTGAAGAGATTTCTGCACTAATAAACTTTTAATTTAACACCATACATAGATGAGCACAATATTTTGTTATGCGTAAGCGGTCGCATAGATGCTACGTTGGTAAGTTTTGTTGTTAAGAGACCCGTTATTTTAGATGGTAAACATCTTGTGGCTCGTCTTATTGTTCGACACTATCATGTCAAAGCGGCACATGGAAATCAGGAGACCGTGGGTAATGAACTCAGGCAACGGTATTAGGTGCTAAAACTAAGACCTACTGTTTAAAATATGGTTTCCAGATAAATAATTATTTGTATACTCAGGAAGTGTAAGCCACATGTACCTCGCATGCCGAGGCACGAATTGACCATCAGCAACATCCATCTGCTTTCTGTCGACAAGATCTATTTAGACCCCTGGTAGGTACTGTTAGACGACGATAAAATATCACAGACGGCGCAAAAACTATATTTATATTTGTTGGAAACAAAGTACCTAATTGTTGGTCTTGATATAGGAAGACGGCGTACTTATCAAAATGATAATTAACAATAGAACCTTATTAATGTTTGAACATTACATTTTAATAATTTATTTTAAATAACTAATGTTTAAAAGTTATTATAGTCAAATTTCTACCAATAAAAGACCACTAGTTTGTATTAACATTTAAAATTGACAAAATGGTATGATACCAATTACAAAATTATCAATTTAAATTTAAATAAAATGTCAAATGTTGTTTATCAAATAGTTAACCTACTTAAATAGTTATTCAATATGAGTCACTATGCGCGGCTTTATTTTCGCCTGCGATAGTATGAAGCTGAAACACGAATGCTTAAAATCTTAATGCCATATGAATTGTAAAGTAAGAGACAAAATTTATATCACTGGTCTTCACAAACTTATCTTCTACCCGATCACAACTATAAAAGTAAAGGTCAGATCAGGCCTATCAAAAAAAAAATTGATATACAATACCCCAATTAGCATACATAAAATACGATCGTCAACGCTGTTTTATTTACTTTTCATTAGATTCTTTTGTCTCGTTCACGTTTCAATTCGATTATAGAGATAGCCTATTTATCTAATAATCACAGAGTTACTACCAGCTTCTTCGACTCATATCGTAAAAATGTAGCCAGCAAAAAAACGTGACTTTCAGTTATTAAAGTGTCATAAAGCTACATAATGGAATTTTCTATCAAAATGTCACTTGCATCAAACACCCACTCTAATATAAGAATATTTATAAACTATGATTCGCAGGGGTGTGACAAGCTCATTGCCTGTAGAACAATTCTTTTAATGGTCAATCAATCAGACAGAGGGCCTATCGGAAATCAAAATCGAACCTCGTCTATGTTTAACGGCAAGGAACGTGCAAACTGATGCTAAGAACACACGACGCGATTTTAACGCGCCCGCGGCGGTCGCGGTCCTGCTTTTTATTTCAAAACTCACGAGGCGGGTAATTTTTGCGGTCCCGCAGCCGCCGCGGTGAAATTATCGCCCGCAAAGTTGGCGGTTGATCATCGCGCGGCCGGCGGTTGCGGTTAAATAATCAGTACAAATAGTACAAAATGATTGGCCGCCAAGCGACCGCAAAGCACGCGGTCGCAACCCGTCGAGTCGAGGTCAGGATATCGCTGCCCGCACAATTAACAGGCAGACGACCGCTCGCGGGAACCGCAACCAACCGCAGGCGCTGCGGGGGAAAATCGCGTCGTGAAATGTGACCTTACTTTTTTGCATATAAATCAACATTCTACAGAATCTGCGGGCCCGAAACCACCGCGGGCGCGGGTAAAAACCGCGCTGAGAGTTCTTTGTCTAACTTTCCAATTAACGCAACAACATACAAGTAACGAGTATTATTAATAACTTAATATAAAAACTCGTTGAGAGTTCAATTGATGTTTTTATATTGTAGGCCAAAAAACTTCAGGTGGTTGAAAATATGTCAAATGCAAAGATCCGTTTTTAATCTATGTTAGTCTGGATCTTCTGTGTAAAATCAAGATTTGAACCACCGCTGTGGGCACGTTGGATATGCCCACAACGCCACACATCCATGTGATCTATTGAGATAGATGGGCTGATGGAAATGCTCATATTTGGTGGTCACCTCGGTTTGCTAATGCGAAACTATTTACAGCGTACAAAGTATCGGCCAGCAGAAGAAAAACGTTTTCGTATTTTAGCACTTGGTCGATTTTAAGCGGGCTGAGACCACAATAATAATTGAAACTAAAATCCATAGCCGAACTTAGTATAATATTTAACATGTAATTAAATTAAATATTTTTCATTTTTATTGAATCAGACGCTACTTTGCGGAAATCTTATAGCCGATGTAAAATAAACTTTTATTTTGCTAATTTCGCGTAAGCAGTAACTGTTGTGGTTAGGATTCCTCTAAATAACCTATAATGAACTAATGTTCCCACTGTCACCACTGCGACCAGACCACGAAAAAATTAGAGGTCGGGAAACAATATAAAATTGTCAAGTCATTCGCATGTGACAACCCTGTCTAAATTTCCCACCTCCCACCACCGCGACCAGATCACAAATAGAGCACGTGTTCCGGTTCGTAGGATTAGATAGCCGGTATGCCAACTTTTACTCGAGGCTCAACTTCCCGGTCTTAGGCAACGCACTATTACCACCTTTAGTGTCTCTAGGCGGCGTGAATTTCTTAACATCAGGAAATCCGCCTGCTTGTTGCCTTCCAATATCGTAAAAAAAAAAACACAGGATGACTACTCAGATGTCAATAGGCCACAGTTTTCGGATACCATCAGGGCAGCTGTGTGTTTATCTTGTCTGTCTTCTGCCATAAAAAACTCTGTAATTCATACTTCATAATTTAAATATTCTTACTAAGCTATTTTTTTTTATTTGCGTAATGCAATTTTTTGTTATCACTTTGCGTAAAAGCTCGCTCTACCTGGGCACATTTTTTGTGTTAGGATGTGTCAAGTGATCTATCACATTCCTGGATTCGTCATACCCCGATTTCTCCTAAATCAGGCTTTACATGTGTGAGCAGCGTGGACTTCTAAATTAAGGATCTAACTTTGGCCTGGAAGAAACCTGATCGAGAAGAAGAAAAGAAACTTTAAAGACTATGCAACGAAACTAGAATCTTATCTTATCTTATTGAATAAAGACTAATATCATGTTTATAAAACAATAATGAATTATTTAAAACAAATTGGGTTAGAATAAATAATAGTTAAAAAAAATTAAAAAACACGCTTTTTATAGAAAACTGAACTAAAAATAGAAAATAAATTTTAATGAATTTAAATTAAGAAAATAGTGTTAAAAATTTCAAGAAATATAAATTAATAATAGTGTGAATAAAAAAATATTTTATTTTAAAAAAAGCGTGGGGTGCATGGTGTCAATAGTTATAAATATTTTATATGACAGATATGGGTAGAGTGATTATCATTCGATAATATCTTAAAAAGCACCCCACGCTTTTTTTAAAATAAAATATTTTTTTTTATTCACACGTAATTAATTTATATTTATTGAAATTTTTAACACGAATTTCTTAATTTAAATTAATTAAAATTTATTTTCTATTTTCTAGTTCGGTTTTCTATAAAAAGCGTGTTTTTTAGTTTTTTTAAACTATTTTTTATTTTCTACTTTTTAGTCTGGATTATTTATAATAGCTTGTTTTTTAATTTTAAACTATTGTACGACTCATGATGCGAAGCATCAGAGAGTGCTTTACGATCGAAATTTTTTTTCGGCTTATTTTGGCAACTATTTTTAGTATTATAGCCTTGTTAGTTAAAGGAATCAAGATATTTTACGTACTATTGTCGAGATAATTTAACGGAGATTAATTCTATACTTGCTAAAAATTAACTTAGTGCAATAGAAACGGAAAAAATATAGTTGCAAACAACTAAACAATTTTTCTGTTTTAATTCGTTAGGCAAATATAGTGCCGTTTCGTTATGTACAATCCATTTGGATATTTGATGCTGACAGCACCGTTTGGTGCAAACTTTCAAAAATATTTTTATCTATCATTAGGCTTGTTACATAACATGGTTACATATTATTTTAATTTTTACGTTTTCATAAAATTTTACCTGTCTTACGACTTGACAAATTATTTATATTCTTTATATATTTAGCACCAATAGTCTACTCCCATACATAAATATGAGCAACGGACGAACGTAGACTCGCGTTTTTTTTTTATTTTTTTTTTAATTCAAATTTATTAAAATTTATTTTCTATTTTTTAGTTTGTTTTTTATAAAAAAAGTAGTTTTAGTTTTTTTAAAACTATTATTTATTTTTTACATTTTACTTTGGTTTCTTTATAAAAGTGTGATTTTTTAATTTTTATAAAATATTATTTGTTTTGTACAATTAAAATTCTTTAGTATTTAAAAATTTGTCAATGTTAGAGAAAACGGCTAAAGATAATTATTGGAAATAAAAATTAATATCGAGTCCTGCCTTATCGACTGTAGAGAAAAAAATTAATTAATTTTCTTACCTCATCGATTATAGATGAAAATTATATAAATGAACAAAAATCATATTTTGCAAATTGAAAAATGGAATAGTTTTATCAAATTAGTGTATTGTCATCGGTCCTCAATAAATCTACAAAGTTTGAACGAAATCTGGCCGTTTAAAGTGGATCAAAATCGCGCCCAAAGAAGTCGGTTACAAACAAACATACAAACAAAAACGGAATAATTTTATCAAATTAGTGTATTGTCATCGGTCCTCAATAAATCTACAAAGTTTGAACGAAATCTGGCCGTTTAAAGTGGGTCGAAATCGCGCCCAAAGAAGTCGGTTACAAACATACAAACATACAGGTGAAGCTAATAAAAAGCGTGTAATAAAAAAGAAGATTATTGTGAACTAACTCTGAAAGAGTGAAATATTCTGTCGCGCTTTTTTTAGAACTTTTATAGGGGAACCGTTTTTAACCGTTTACGCAGCGCACACAGCGGAAGCTCGATAGGAAAAAATCCCGCTTTCCACACTGGTGCTCCGCTCCTATTAGTCGTAGCGTGATGGTATAATGTCGTCACCTTTACGGTAAACTTACGAAACTGCAAAAAACAAACTTTACAGGGGAGCGTTTTGAAACTTTAGATAGACGATATTTATTTTTAAGAGAGGGATGTATTAATTTCGGTGATAAATTTTAGTTTCAAAATCCGGCTGTTTTTATTTAATTTTTATTTAATATAATACTTAAACAACACGCATATCAAATAAATGCATATTCGTTACTTTACACCTTCATACGTGCGAGTTCAAAGGTCTTATATTACACTTTAGCAAACTTACGAAAGTGGTAGATTCGTAATTTTAAAAGAAAACTATTAGGTAAATATTTTGGTAAACTAACGAAAGTACCAGTTTCGTAAGTTTGCTAAAGCGCAATATAAGACCTTTGCACTCGCATGTATGAAGGTGTAAAGTAACGAAAATGCATTTATTTATTATTCTTGTGGTATAAGAATAATACATTGATGATTTTATAATAACATTTTATTTTCCCTTTAAAAGACTTGATTTTTCTTATAAGAAAAATAACGCCTTTTAAAGGAAACATATGTTCCTGAATCAACATGTTTCAGAAAAAATCAAGTGATTTCACATAATTATGTTAGAAGAGTAATAAAAAATATGTATACAAATAATTACATACATACATAATATCTTCACGCCAAGTCCCTTAGGTCGTAGGCAGAGAGTATCGAGTGCCAGACCTCACGCTCCTGACTAACCTGTCTTGTTTCCTTCACATTTATTACCCTTTTCATACAAATACGCCGGTTTCCGAGACTGTTGACACCACCCTCGGATAATATTCGATTGATCTGATCGTGAAATGTCAGCCTTGGTCTCCCCGGTTTCCTACATCCATCCACATTTGCATTGTATATCTGCTTTGTCAATCTTTCATCTGTCATACTTTCCACATGACCGAACCAGCGGAGCATGCCCTTTCGCATTTTAAAATCAACACTTCCTTTCAATCCCACTCTTTCTCGAATCTCATTGTTACGAATGCGGTCAGCGAGCGTTACACCACAGATTTCTCATTCAAACTCTCTCTCTCTCATTTCAACCGCATTTATCCTACTTTCATGCTATTTCCGAGATACCAAACTCTCGCTTCCATACAATAACGTTGAGATAAGCACAGAATTATGCAAAGCTAGTCTAGCTTTTTGACTCAAAACCTCGCTTTGGAATAGCTTACCCAATGCTCCATTCACACTATTCCCTGCACTCACTCTCCTCTCTACATCCGCGGTGTACCTTCCATCTCTGTGAAAAGCACAACCAAGATATACCATTTCATTTACTTGTTCCAGCACTACATCATCAACCAAAACTCTTACATCCGTTCTGGCTACGTCTCTTTCAAACACCATTATTTTGGTTTTCATCGCATTCAAATGTAAACCCCTTTCTTTACAATCTTCTTTCATAACTGTGACTAGAGTTTGCAGCTCAAAATGGTATAGCCCAAAAGTACAGCATCATCTGCATAAAGCAAACAGTTCACCACTTGGTCACCCATACGCATTCCCACATTCAATGATCTTAACCTTGAAGACATTTGTCCAGATATAAGATAAACAAGCGTGCTGACAACACACAACCCTGCTTGACACCAATATTAACATAAAACCATGGCGATATGTTGCCATCCACCCACACGTATGCTTTACAGTCTAAATACATTGATTGCACCATACGCAGCAGGGACCCGACTCCCATATTCCGGCAAAATGTCCCAAAGTTCCTGGTGTACAACCCTATCAAACGCTTTTTCGAGATCCGCAAAACCGCAGAAAACCCTCTGACCAACAGCCAGATGCTTCTCTACAATGTTGCGGAGTGAAAACACTTGATCCGTACATCCTCTTCCTGAAACTGCATTGAGCATCCCACAATGTTTCATCGGACATCCCTTGCATCCTCCTTTCAACTATTTTTCCATACAATTTTGATGCTAAACTGATCAAACTAATGGCCCTGTAATTTGTACAAATAATTGTACCTATTTATTTGAGACAAAAGCTCGACTAGTTGAGAATTTCATAAAACTATCAAAGTAAGAGGAAATCGTAGAAAAAAGTTCTTAAAGATTGTAATTTCATACTTGAGATGCTGAACATAAAAAGGAATTGTAGTTACTTCTACATTTCCTCTTCTTCTTTAGCATCTGGTTCAGGCAAGCGATTTTCAATAGCTTCGGAATCGGGCAGGTTGGTATGAAAAGAATGGTAATATTTTGGGATTAGGTTATCGATACAGAGTTTTAACAGATTTGTAGGTTGACTGTGGTGCATTTTTTTCGTACTTTACATTTCCTACTACGCAAAAACAACTGATATCAGTTTCGTAAGTTTATTATGGGTGTATCAACAAAAAAAGTGAGATTCGCACTATGAGTTTTCTATAACCGTTAGAGATAGAATTTTGAGAATTTTACACCATATGTAGTACATCATAAGGTGTAATTTTTAATAGAAATGTCAAGTTTACAAAAACTGCAGATTCGTAAGTTTGCCGTAGAGGTGACGATGTAATCTCTAGCCTTTTTGATAAGTAAGCTACCTAACAATGTTTTTTTGTCAAATAGGACTAGTAGTTCAATGAAACCAGCAAACAAATTCTTCAGCTTTATAATACCTGTTAGTGCAGATATATTATTTTTACTTTTGCCTAACTTACAATAAATAAGTCGTACTTTTGTCGTAAGATATCGAACAAGCACACGGCTCTCGTGATGGTAAGATACACCTTACCATGGCCTATAGGCACATAGATGTTGTAGATGCGTCGCTTACTTGTACTCACGGTAATGAGCCAATAATTGTGCATTGTTACCCTACCTTTCGAAACGGGACATAATGCTGTCGTTATGATGGCAGGAAAGGGTAAGGCAGAATATATTTCTTAGGGGGGTTGTATAGTACTTTTGATAAACTTAAGACAAAAAAGACATTTACACAATTAAATAATAAATTGTCACTTTATTTACTACAAATTATGAAATAGTTATTTAATCATTTAATCAGTTTTTGATTTTCTTATCAATAAATACAAGACATACCTTAACAGCTTAGAAATAATTAAATAGATTATAACTGAAAGTATTATTACAATACTTAATCCTATCGTGATTAGTTTCAATTCGTAATATTCTGCATAGCTCATGAACGCCGCTGGTGATTTTAAATGTTCTCCTCCGTGTTCTATTATGTGTTCGGTCCACCAAACAGCTAAGTCTAGAGATGGAACTTGCCGTGATCTCATAAGGGACCTCAGTCGAATAATATTCCGCTTATATCTGTAAACAAAAATGATTAATAGATTTTATTTTCATTTAAAAAGACCTAAAGTAATAACACTAAATGCAATTTACATTTTTATAGTTGGCACTTGATATAAATTCATTGTTTTTTTTAAATATGCACTGCGAGTACTTATGGACCTTGGTGGACTCCTAAATTATTTTTTTGCCACACATCAAAGTTCTACGTACGCAACGAAAATGGAATTAAGTGGAAAAGATTTTAGAGCGATGATTTCTTATTATTTTAAAAGTTCTCTTTCGCTGCAAGACTGTACCGCTCGTATTTGAAATTCTTGTGGGAGAGAAGCACCTTGTTTGAGTATCGTGGGGCGATGGTTTGCTCAATTTGAGAGGTCGAGTTATTTTACATGACTATTTTCGTAAAGGGCTGCCTTCACCTACCGTCATCGAAAATAATGTGGCAACTGTTAAGCGGTTAATTGAACAAAACCCCCGGATTACCTATGAGACAATTCAAGGAGTATTGGGAATTGGTATGCGCCAAATCTCGGAATCTTTGTTGCTCTCGGATCCCTCATGAACTGACAGCGAAGCAGAGGCGGGCTCGCGTTGAATGGTGCTCACAGATGTTACTGAAGTATGACCACGGACATCCTAATGCAATTTATGACGTTGTCACAGGAGACAAAACATAGATTTCTTGTTTTGAAAACAAAATAACCAGCAATCTTTTGAATGGGTTGAAAATGAGAACAGGCCAACAATATGAGATAGCGAGAAACTTTGGTAAAAAAATGATCGCGTTTTTTTTCTTAGCTATGAGTCCCAACTGTACAATTCCACTTAAAGATCGAAAACGTGTTATTGCCTAATGATATTCTACCTTTTGTTTACCCAGTGTGTTAGAAAAAGTCGAGTCAAATTCCGCATTCTCCTACACCATGATAACGATTCTTCGCTCACGGCCTACAAAACAAAGATATTTTTAGCTTCCTAAAAAGTACATCTCGTCACTCATCCTACGAGTACATATATAGCCCAAACCAAGCACCCTGCGATTTCTGTATTTTCCGCAAAACCAAAGATTTGATGAGAGGTTTTACTTTTACCAACTCCGAAGAGGTTGTGATAGCATTCAATCGGCACGTAGAAAACATGCCTTCACATCTGTGGTCCTCCTGCTTTAAAAAAATGGCTCGATCGCATGAAAATGTTTTTAAAATGTAAAGATTATTTTGAAAAGCAATAAACATAATGTTTTGGTTATAACATGTAGTTTTTTTAAGTTACGCTAAACTTATAATGTGACCTACGTAAATGTCATATTTAATTTAATATGTAAAATAAGTAGGAGTGAAGCTCCTCATACATAGGCTGAAGCATTTTTTTTTATTACACCCGATACACGTGAAGTATTTAAGTATTGGACAGGTTTTGTGTTCCTAAAACCATTTTTTTCATAAAATCAATTTTGGGAAGTGTGTTTCAAAAGTGAAAAATATGTCTCTCACCTGCAACAAAATAAGGTTTTGCAAAATCTTAAAAACAGATTTAAATAAAAACTTTCATATTAAAAGAAATACCAGTAGTTTAAAAAACCGCAAACATATCTTAGGTAATCTATACTTGAAACAAATTAAATGTTTATTAGTGAAAAATAATGGACATTTTTTTTTATGATATTGGAAGGCAAACAAGCAGACGGATTTCCTGATGGTAAGAAATTCACGCCGCCTAGAGACACCAAAGGTGGTAATTGCCAACCTGGAGCCGGGATGTTAGGCCTAGAGCAAAAGTAAGTTTACCGGCTACCTTACCCTCCGAACCGGAACACGTCATGACGTTATGGCGGCAGGAACAGGTAAGGCGGTGGTACCAATCCGGGCGAGTCGCTGCTAAACTCTACCACCTAGTCAGAATTCACGGTGTTAGTGACAGTGAGCCTTTGCTCGCCTTTTACGAGCTGCTCGGCAAGGAAGGCAGATGGTCCATTCTACAAAGGAGCCCGGACCAACACGGGGGCATACAACCAAATTGATACACAAATTGAAATATACACTACGTATATTTCAATTTACTCATAATATAATAATCTATGCTTTTACGGAACTGTTTACATTTAACTAAGACTTACACTTGGCCATTTTATTTTTAAATAGAGAGATTATAAAAAAAGTTTTTTCCAAAAGTTGACAAACTCGTCACATTGAATTACATTTTTGGAATGTATAGACAATAATAAAAAATTTATTTACATTTATAACAAAGTTTCTTTAGTGATCCTATGAGCATAGTGTATTCGCCATTAAGTATATAAATAGACATGTAAAATTCCCTGGGATATTTTCTGTGGGTTTTGCTCAACCCTAGGGATCCCTATTCTATGAATAATCTAGTGGTATTATGTGTATGTGTGTGATAAAATATTTTCTGGTTTGCAATAGATATATATATTAACATATCTAATCTTTTATTTAATTAGCTTAAGCCGCTAACTAAAAAAAAATGTTGAATATTTTTTAAACAAAAGCCAAAAACAACCGTCAAGTAAAAGAGCAAGTGAAGGTCCCTGTGTTCAGACGGGGTTGCAGTTGTATATTTATGTGATTGTATATTTGTATGTTTGTTTCATTATAACTAGAGTAGTTTTGATCGTATCTTCGTGAAATTTGGTAGGTGTGTATATTATGCCTAATACAATGTTCAAGTTCGATCTAAGCGAAATCAGGTGGCGGATTTCGGCGCGAGGACGATGTACAATGTTAATGAGTAATAGGAAAAAAGAAATCTGTTTTACTGAATTTACTTCTTAACATAACAGTAACGTTGACAAAAACAACAGTAGTTATTATATTATATACTAGCTGCGCCCCGCGGTTTCACCCGCGTAAGTCCCGATACCGCGGGAACTCCGGGATAAAAAGTAGCCTATATATATGTTATTCTGGGTATTCAGCTACCTACATACCAAATTTCATCGTAATCGGCTTTGTAGTTTTTGCGTGAAAGAGTAACAAACATCCATACATCCATACATACCTACAAACTTTCGCATTTATAATATTAATAGGATTAACGGTAATAGTAAAGGCTACATTGACTTTGCTGGTTGTTATGTCGTATCGGTTTTGTGATGATGATGATAACGATGATCGTGACCATTTCACGATCGTGATGAATTCTATACAGTGAGTGTTGGTGATTATCTCAACTGAATTTTGATAATGTCGTGACTGTGTCGACACAAATATCATGAAGGTGACCGTAAGGCAATGTTCATGATGGTATTAGATAGTTGGTAATGACATCTAACGTGTGGTGACGATGCCGATGATATCGCGACTGGGTCGTTAAAATGCCAGTTACGGATTATAAACGTAAAAAAATAACAAAACACACATACTCGAGACATTATCGATAGAATAATAAATTTCAGAGACGCGTCTGTGGTTTAGCGGTTTAGGGGGGTTACCATAAGCTCTTAAAACAGCACTATTTCAACAATACTAATTGTCAGTCGAGAAAAACAACCTTATGACATATACCATAAAGTTGCTTATAAAGGCAGTCATTTAGCAAGATGGAAATAATACTGCTTTAAGCGTTCATGGTAGGGCCCCAGTTGTCGGATTTGACTGCATGAGGTCCCGAGTTCGATTCACGAGTAGGGTCACAAAAAGAAAATTAGATTTTTCCAAATTTTCTATTAAAAAAAAACGTTGCTCGGGATCGGATATGTACCCGGTTGGTGTTAGGCTTGCCACTTATCACATTGTGGGGCTTTGTGTCTTAAGTTATTCGTGGGTGCACTGGTTATTCCTTTGCCTACCTCTTCGGGGATATGCGCGTGAAGACATTTTCAGAGACCATCAATAAAAATCAATGTCTGATTATCATATCCTATTAAGTATTTAATTTCTTATTGTAGAAATAAATTTAATTTATACTCAGGTTTTTGTGTTTTAATAGACCACTTGTCGTATTTTTATTTTGTGATCGATACCAGGACTAAAAAAATCAATTGCATGTTTGAACTCAGTGCAGCAAAAAAAGTCGTGTATTTTATTTAAGCGCATCTTCAAAGATTAGTCTATTACTTTTAAATACCATTGAATTTATAATTTTAGGGTTTCTCTTTGTTATAGTGAATTTTGTATACTCGGGTTAATTACTTTTTAATAGACCTTTTATTATATTTCTTTTATCTGACTGGAAAGTCGACTAACTGCAGGTTTGAATTCCTTGCAGCAAAAGACTGTTATCGTGTATATCATTATTTACTCACTACTCCAAATATACTAATACGATTGCTTTCCTGTAAAACTTTCTTACTATAATCGTAGCTAAGGAATGTTCAATGATGGAAAGTTGGATTAATATAAGGATCAATTGGGTCCTCCCGAAATCTCGGTTTAGGCGAACTACTAGTTTTAAACTGAAATCTTTATGTGACTGTCAGGTATAAAAAAAATCAAACAGTGCAATAACAGTAAAAACATGAAAAAGAACTGGTGAAATAAAGAGAAATAAAAACTTATAGTCCTAACACGTCTGCAACGGTTTTTCATGTTTACGATGATGTGAGCAGTATTATATTCAGAAATATCAAAAATAACTAGTGAAACAAAGATAAAATAAAGCTCATATACCTAACACGTCTGCAGAGATTTTGCATGTTCATGATGAGGTAAGCATTATCGTTTTCAGAAATACCAAAGAGTATTGTGAAATAAAGAGAAATTTAAGCTTATATACTTAACCCGTCTGCAACAGTTTCTCCTGTTATTGATGAGGTAAACAATATCATCATATTCAGAAATATCATCATGAACATGAAAAATCCTTGCACGTATGTTTGCACGTAATGATATCTTTGCTGCTGTACTGATACTACTGATAAGTATTACCGACAATTGATTTTGAATTAATTCAGAAACTACAAGTTTTACTAATACATAATATTATTACACATCCACATATTTTTATATGTGAATGTGTATTGGCTTACTAAGCCAAAAATGTTGACTCATTTGTACTCGGTTTGGTAAGCCTATACGTCAAAGCACATAAATTCTGTCGTCATATTGGCCTGAGCAAAAACATGATTGGTCCTTCCACAAAACCAAACTCTCCACCAAATTATGATTACACCGCTTTGATGGTGATTCAGCCAGTTGATACATCCCGAAACTTGTCAGACCCGTATTCTTCGGAAATAAATTCGCAATCATCAGGAAAGTGTAATTATAAAATTAAAGTGTAACTATTGACGCTGTTCGCTGTTTATGTGCTATCTTGTCACTTGTAATCTGCGTCGGTGATCCCCTTCATAAAGGTAGAACTAATAATGGTCGTGAATTCATGAATTCATGGTCATGAATGTTGTCTTTGTGTTCTTTGATCTTAGAAATTTTTGATATTCATATGCAATTGCTTTTCAGTTTTCTTTAGTCTTTGGACTTATTAACCTGTTTTAACAATTTGGCCCTTACGGTAATAATTTGCAAAATTTGGTGCGGTTTGGTTCAAGATTTTTAACATCACGACCTCGTTCGACTCACCATAGCATAAACATAATGATGCCTCGTTTCAAGTCTATAGTTTCCAATGGCTTTTAACATCGCCTTCCGGATAAAATACAAATACTGCGTCCTCAAAAATACTGTTGAAAAGCTCTTGTAATTTTATATTATCGATAAAATGTATCAATGTCTATGTTAATGAGCTATTTTAAACATTGTAACAAACTGGACATTAAGTTTGTTACATATGTGGAATGTTTAATCAGAAAAATCATATTTTCTTTGCATTTACATACAATTTATTCAAAAAATATTTTTTTTTATTTAAAATCATTTCTGAACAATTTAAACATGAATAGAAATATAAAAGTTTTAGAAGCGCTTCAATTTTTCTTATGTAGTCAAAACGAAAGGAAATATTCTTGAATCGTGTTCAACAGTACATTTTGTGGAAAACCCAGATATGTATTAAATTTTGCAAAGGTACAATAACAACAATACGGAATGAAAGGTATCAATTCGAATTACATAGAAACATATTACGGATACCAAACTTAAATATTCAATTCAAAAATTCCCGGCTTTGCACGAGTGGACAAGTTTCTAATTTTTCAAAGAAATAACGTACCTTATGTTGAACAGCGATAATGCAAGTCAATTATTTAATGGTAATATATTTTTTAAATAGGTCCAGTAAACACATACATACAAATAATCAAATATTTCATCTTTAACATTATATTGTAGATGATATACCGACAACAGCTTTACTTACCGGGTTGGACCCGGTACAATCGGGTATTTTTAATACATAAAGGAAAGCATCGAAATACCCATATAAAAATTTAACCCAATCGGTTTAAACGTTTAGAAGTTATGTGAAATAGAATACGGATTATTATCTAAAATGTAGAGAATTATTTGAAGGTAGGTAGAGGGCATCTAACTTAAACGTACTTCACGTCAAGTCTTCCTGCATCGTTGGCAAAGAATATGGAATGCCAAGTGAACGAAGTTAGCCGGGTCTCTCAGTGTCAGTCTGTCAGTAAAAAACGAAGGTCAGTGAATCTTATGATTTTAACTTAGATAGTAAAAAACATTCAGCCTATCTTCGCTCGCTTAAAGATTTTATACCATACCAGTGCCCAGATGTCAACGCAATTAGGAAGATAGCACTTCTGCGTTGCTAATATGAATCTTATGATTTTAAACTTACCTAGATAGTAAAAAGCTTTTAGTCTATCTTCACTCGCTTAAAGATATTATACCATATCAGTGCCCAGATTTCTATAAAGTAAATTGCAGTTGTGGTGCTTCGTATGTAAGACAAACTAAGCGAACAATTTCAGCACTAATTAAAGAGCATATCAGCGCAATTTGGAAAATGACCATCAAACGTCTACTATAGCTGAAGATCTTTTAGATTCATCCACCACACACTAGTTATATAAATAGTTTCTCCAGATTATCACAACACTCCTCATCTAGTACGCGAAGCTATTGAAATTCGAAACATGCCAAATAATTTCAATAGGGAAGTCGGTTTTCAAAGTTAGCCCAGATGTGAGATCCAATTTTTAGTCGGTACCGGTCTAAACATTCTAAAAGTGCTTTATAGTGTATGAATATAGTAGGTAGGTGTTGTGTGTCGCGATACAGTGCACAGAGATGTTAGTGACAAGGACATTACAAAAAGAAGAATTTGACGGAGAGTTTACAAGGTCATCATTTAGTAGATCTTCCCATCAATATTTACAGGTCTCTGCCGCCGTCGTGATCTCGGTCTATGCAACTAGATCAAAATAGCGACAAATAAAATGAAATATATGTTCAGTATCCCGTATAAATAATTAAAAAATATATTCATATTTTGATGATTTTTGGGAAGGTACGTCATGCGATCCCGAATAAATAATTGAAAATATTAATGTGATTCTATTATATACGCGAGTATTCCGATACAAAGACTCAACATTAAATAAATTTACCAGCTTTCGTAGACTTGAACAAAAGCGAGCAGTGAGATTATGCTATAACGAATAGGTTAAATGGGAGGTACCAGTCAGGATAAGTCATCTTTAAATATTGATTAATCTTGTCGTGATCATGATATATGTTGCAAACACACCCATGTTCCCCTCTGATGAACTTCTCTTTAAACCCTTATTTCACCTTCTCTAAATTTTAGTATTTTAAGAAACCCGAGACAAATATCATCATTTAACTACAGTAATAAAACATGGTTACCTTTCATTAGAAATAACTTCATTAATAGCATTATTAAACTTTTCTTCGGTCAAAGTTTCAATGTCTAATTGTATGCCGATTCCATGATGAACATATTTTTCAACATTGTACCACTGGTCTGCAATTACTGGTATTCCTATAACTGGCACCCCTGCGTTTATAGCCTCTTCTGATGATTGCAAACCTCCTTGGGTAATAAAAAGTTTAACGTTTGGATGTGCTGTAATTAAGATAATTAACATTAAGTGTTCATTTTGCAAAAAATTATAAAATCGTTAAATTTTTCAGCCGATTTACATACGGTCTTTCTGATTTAGTTGTGCTGTGATTGCGTATAAATTTCTATTAAGTAATATAGATTTACTTGTACAAAGTATTGCATAATATTATTCAACATTTAGTTCAAGGTAACAAATAATATTAAATTTTAAATTTTAAGGTATCAAATTAAGAAATATTTTTACGTTTTACAGTTAACGTATTATCGTGCGTGCAGAAAGCTCGTCTTCCGTTGACGAATTGTATTATTTGAAAAACATTGCTTTTGGTTATGGCGATAAATACAGCAATCGCACGTCGATTATAAAAGGTGGGTACCGAAAATCAGGAAAATAATAAATTCCATGTCCAATAACTAAAACCTTATCGTGAGTAGTATCTCGTATTTTTTCTGTTTTTGTAGCTGTTCTCATACCAGAAGTAGAGTTTTCTACAAATTTTCTTTATCAAAGAATAGATTCCTTACTTAGTAGGTCAGCCTGTGGAAACCATTTTGATATTTTGATATTTTTTGCAATAATAGGTAAGTTATCACTATCCCATTTCAACAAAACATTGTGAGGAAGACTTGCCAATACTTTCATTAATGCAAGAATTATTTCGGAAGAAAAACTCGATGGTTTAACATTAGTTCCAAAACTGACATAAATGGCACCGTTTTTAGAAGAATCTAAATAAGATTTAAGGTCCTGTAATTAAAACACAATTATATTAGTAAGTTCTTATAACATTTAAAAAACGATAAAAAATTTCATTACGATAATACGGCTGTGATATACCTGTATATCATAGCTGTATTATCGTAATGAAATTTACATGACAACGGAACAAGACAACGTCTTCTTCTTATTATATTAATTCTTTCCAACAATATAAATTTTAAAAATTACCATCCGGTACCAAGTTTCTGATTGTCAGTACATATTGCAAGAAAAAATAAAAAAAGTGTAGTAAGTTTTGTCACTATAGAAAAATTAACCCTAAATAGAAAAAAATCCCTCAGGATCAAGGAGAATAAATTGAAGATGAATAATTATTATTTTGATATAATATTACATGAAAACATATAACACAAAAAAGTTGCATAACATGTCATGTCATTTTAATAAAAAATAGTTTCAGTTTACATAAAACTAACATTTTTTTATTATTGATCAGGTAAAATGGAAAAAAAAATCATATTTATTGCAAACAACTTTCCAGAAAACTACAATTATGATTCTATACTTTGTATGCTTGTTTGGCTTTAATTCGGAAAGTATCAACTTTTCTAGGCTGTCGTATAATGATAAGAGACATTTAGATATTTGAATCGAAAGATGAGATGTGTGATGAAGATTATGATATGATGAGTGTCTGCGACGAACACATAAATTAGTAAACCGATTTTAATCAAATTTGCAAACCGTCTGTAATAATTTCCAACTTGAAAGATAGGATCACGGGTGAAGCTATGGAAAAAGTTGATATATTATGTAATATAAAATGTTAATGACCAATTAAACAACAAATATTTTCTTGAATGAAGCCACACACAGTATAGGTCATTTAACCAGAAGAATCTAGATGAATTACTAGCGTGTTCGAAATCACAAATATACACGACTATGTTTAAGATATACAATTTATATGTAATGTACACGTAGATGGACTATATTATTAGATTCAACAGAATAAAAATCGCACTGAAATCGGTCCATTCTTTCAAAAATGATGATACCACAATTAGCTACATTCACACACTTAAACACAGACTAGTAAAACTTATAACACCTCTTGTTTCGCATCAATGCTTGTAAGTAATTAGTATTACTGGCCAGTGCAATGACCAAAGTTTATTTCCATTTCATTAATAAAAAATAATAATATGTGTATCCTTACTTCTTAATTGTTATGATTTTATATTCATCAAAAATATATATACTAAAATGAAGTGCTACATTCTAATATATTTAAGTTGTCTAGTTCTCTTAAAATAATGTGTTCTGGTAATTTGTAAATAAATTAAAAATACCTTTGGTAAATCTCTTTTCTGGGTTTGATGTATCCCACCAATGTATATAATATTTGGGGGTACAGGACGATTATGACTCCAAATTGGGTGTTCATTAATAAATACCAACTTCACTTTTTCTAATAATATGTCATACTCTGGAAGATTTTCTCCAAAATTGCTTCGCATCAGAGCGTTATCTGACTCTTCTATCAATAGCAATTCAATACCTAACTTTAGATGATTGTAAATTGCTCTTCCTTTTTCCCAAAGAGTTAAATTGTATGATTTTTTTTCTACTCCTGATGGATATAAAAAAATATGAATTGGTGCCCCAAGCATATTATATATTATGGGTGTAATGCCAAATGAACTAAGTAAAATAACTGGAGCATCGAAAACATGTGCAAATCCCAAAATAACGCGTGCACATCCTTCCAGAATCATTACATCAAAATATTTCCGATCTTTCCTCAAAATTTCTTGTAGTTTTGGAGTGTTTAATTGTAAATTAGTTACTGAACTTATCAATTGTGACAATTTCCTTATTTGTACTGGTATATTATATTTTTCAACATCGCCAACATTTTCTCGCCAGTGGTTGTAAGATATGTCATGAACATCGATTTCTATTAAATTTGTCGGTCCACTTCTATTCTTATATGCAGGATCTGGTGTAATTACTATAACCTCGTGACCACGTTTTGCCAATTCATTCATTAACGGACGAAACACAACTTGGTGGCTTATGGAAGGAGTTGGAAAAAATCCTAAAATTCTTGCAGCTTCTGAATAAACTACACATAATACAAATAAAATAAAAACTTCGTTCTTTTGAAAAGACATTGTTAGTCGTCAACAGTAATTCCAACACAAAATATGTTGGTCAAAATTTTTTGCATAACCATTTATATCATATCGAACAAGATAAAGTTTAATAAGATATATACGATAATCTTTCATTAATCTTTGTTTTTAATTAAAATGGTAAATCAAATACTAAATCCATAATATATATATGTGATTTTTAACAATTTTTGAAAAAAAAAGATCAGAGTATATGATTGATTTCTATGTTTTTTTTTGTATGCTATTGCGAAGTGATCTGTGAAGATATTGAAGTTATGAAGGAGTGTACTCTGAGATAGTCTCGTTACCAGAAACTCTGGATTTTATGAAGAATCCCAGGAAAATCAAAGACAACTGTTCCTACATATCCCATATTATTGGATATTTACATCTTAAATTACTTTCCTATTCTTTAAATTACAAAAAAATCATTTAATTTTCATCTTTTAAGTTTTGAAACTAATTAAGAAGAAAGTTAACTAATGCATGTTTTAAATCACTAAATGCAGTTTGTTTTCTATATATGCATAAAAGTGGTAATGATAAATTCGAAAAGTTGTTGAATTTTTTTTTTTGTAATACGAAAAATTGTTTTAATGTTTTTTTCACCAAAACTGCTGGTAAAGAGTATAAGCTGCAAGATCCTTTAATAATCCCTATCTTTAACATTTCTGCCACCTATGTGTCAAACATTTTTCGCTGAGCTTAACCTTCCTTTTAAGGTTACCTATATGGATAACTGCGTATCGCTATTTCGTCTTTCGTTTTGATATCTATATTAACTACATCACATTTTCCTAATTGAGTCCTGTTAAAAATAAAACTATCTACAAAAGTATCCCACAACCATACAACCTTTTTTGTTCTCTCACAGATAAATTTTAACTCAATTCGTTCTTTTATTTCTTTCCTTTCATTAAAGAAGATAGATGTCCCTATTCTTTCTACATTTTAAAGGTAATACGAGTACAAATATGTTTACTTGTTAATACTTGATGAAGATCCTACATTATTTTTATCTATTATTTTCTCAAAAACTTACTATAGTAGTACCTACTATTTAAATTATGCGCTTTGGCTGTATTTGTCAAGCTTTGGAAATCCGAATGTATGTATAGTACATAGAGTTGTTATTACATAATTAATCATTTCGCTTAAATTTAGATTAGGTTAGGTCAATTAATTTAAAAATAAACGTATAAAGTGTAAAAAGAGTAAAAATTGTAAAGCCGAAGCGCATAATTTAAATAGAAGTGCTATATACTTTACCACAGTTAATACCATTTTTATTAAAATGTATTGCAGTGTATTATGGTCGAAGGACTGTTGGAACTATTTCTGTCTATAAAACATATTCGATTCTTTTCTAAATTCACTGATTATGATCTTATCATTTGTTATTTTTGTTTTTGCTGCACATTCCATCACGCTGTGATGAAATTCCATAATGTATTCCTTGTTGTATTGCCTAATATTATGAAATAGTTAGACACAAATTGCTTTTATCCAAAAAATATTCTATGCTAATAACTTTTCAAAATGTATATTTTTTAATTTTTGTTTCAAATATATTAAAAAACGTAACACTTTTTCCGAAAGAAATGAAGGGAAAAAATTTCAAAGAAAATCGATGAGTTCAATGGTAGAAACTTTAACTAATGATAGTTCCAGATAGAATGTGCTTCACGAGCCAAGTGATTGAATATTAACATTTTAAAATCGTAAGACAGTAGTGCGTGCTTTATTGCGGTGTAATTAAGGTGACGGTATGGTCTTGTTGATTATCACTATCTCCGTTAACTTCAATCAGCTAAAAAAGTTATCGGTAAATTGTAGTGAATATATCTGAATTAAAAAAAATGATGTTTCACGAAAAATTTTACCAGTTCTGTTATGGTACTAATGACTCAAGGGAACAACATGAATCAACGGTAGGGAACTCAGTGAAACAGTTGAGAAAATCTGGTGAAAAGTTGAGTGACGCTGTAAGAAAACCCGAAAAACGAAAATCTTTTATGTTCTTATTGGTAGGACAAATCTGCGAAAATACTCTCCTCTATCGAAAATTTGTCTGGACTATAATCGAGCAAATGGTATGGCAAAAGATTTAGATATATTTAATTACACTTGTCTTGGTCTCAAACAAAAAGTCAAAAGCAGCGTATCTTCCTGCATAACATTATTTTCATTTACCTTTAAATTTTAATTGAACTAGCATTACTATTAGTATTATCATTACTAGGGGTATTGTCATTAAGTGATATTACAACATCTGCAGCAACATGTTGGCTGATATTTTTTTTGTTAATAATGCTGTACATGCCTTTTATTGGCAAACATTCAAAACTTTGTGTATTTTTAAGTGTTATATTGTAATATCGTGTGTGTATTTCTGTTGGCATGTCGAAATAAAGAAAAGAAAAATAAAAATAAAATAAAGATGTTACTCTGTCAAAATTTTCACTTCGACAAGCTTGGTCACTTAAAACAATCAAACGACTCATAATTTTGGCATCAAGACTAATTGAACTAGTCATACACACACAAAAAGAGACAGCTTTGTCAGACATTGTGAGAAAATAAAGAATACCAAAACCCAACCTAAACTTTTAGCTTTCTATGGCAAAAATTATTATTTTTCTACAAGAGCAAAAAGAGAGTTTGGATAGCGGACCTTCGATACATACTCGTATGACATTTAAATATAAATTCCTTTATGAGTATAATGAGATTTATTTAACTAGATAATTGAAGTTGGGACATCAACAAAATTTGGACGTTATAGGTTAAAGATCTATAATAATAAATAATTATGCTAACGGAAAGTGGCGGCGTTCAATCAAAAAAAAATATTTGCTTCATTTATGTGGCTGACTTTAGGCGAAATTTACTTTGGGAAGGTGTTGTAATTCGAAAAGTAGATTTTGCATTGTAATGCTTCCTCTACCGTATAAACGTTACAATAAATCATACAACATGTATCGTAGCCCAATCGGTCAACTGGTGTTCTACTACAAATAGTGTAAATTAAAAAGAAAATAAACTCTAGTCTATGCCATAAATGTAATATTTTGATTGCACCGTATGCAGTATGGTTCAATTATCCATTATATGTTATGTATTGTCTAGGTGGAACTGGTGAGTGTTTACGTTATATGTCTTTGTTATGTGTATTATTATAACATTTAAGTCTTACTCATGATTTTTCTACTGTATAAAACTGCATAATCTTATTAGGTTATGGATGCAGCATATAATAATTTATAGTACCTACATAAAAAGGTTTGATTTCGTATTGTTCTTTACTTTTAGTTAAGAGCAGTGCTCTTTACTTAGCGAGTTCGAACTCATTCGATTTACTTCTATTAGATCTATTAATGTTTTCTGATGACGATGACTTGATGACAGGGACCTGATGAATTCTATATGGGATGGCTGATGGATCACAGTTTTTAAGATTTGGTATTATTTATATTTCGCAATATTTGCAGTTCTTCCGAAAAACATTCTAGAAGAGAAATGTCGTAAGTTTAACTTATTTCTGCGTGTATGTGTTTGCCTGTGGCATTGTAGCTCACAAAAAATGTGATCCGTTGTTTAAACCCCCCAACGCAAATCGATTTCTATGACGAAAAACGTATGTTCGTATGTCTGTGGCAAAGTTATGTTCGTATGTTTGACCGATTTGAGATATGTTTGTTTGTAAGCTGATGTAATCGAGATGGTTCTTGGCTACGTAAGATATAGGTTTTTTGGGGGTTAACTGAACATTTCTAATTTTTAAATTTTTATTTATAAGATACATTGTTGCAGAGTAATCGATTAAGCCATGACGTGATCTTGATAAAAACTTATTGTTCGATCCAAATATATGACTATTGTTTCTATGTTTTATCGTCTATTGTTGTAGTTATTAATTATTATTACCTTTTTAATTTAAATAACATTTTTATAGGTAACAACCGATACCACCGAGGTTTTATTTAAAATATTTTCATCAAAATCGGTACAATCAGTTTGGAGCGTGTGAAACAAAGTTTTTATATGCAGTTATAAGTGAAGTTCTTCCATATTCCCTCATACGTATGGACACGTGGCTGCAGATTTTTACTAACCGATTATTATATCCAATTGTTTAACTTTTTATAAAACTAATTAGTAATAAGTTTTCAGTTTTAAATAATTAATTGTTGTTATTTTTCTGCATTGTAACATAATAAAAGCCTATGATAATTTTCTTTTTTTTGTATAAAAGTCGTTTCAGGCATAATTATTTATATCGTTTTACAATTTCTATCTTTTCGTATATTTTTTTTTATTTTCACTAACTTTTTAAAGTATATAGCACATAAACCAAATCTTAGGTTTTTGTTTAAGAATGTGGTAAGTGCATACTTGGATTTTGTACTCCTGGATTTTCCCTTAGTTCTGATCAGATACGAACGCGAATTGCGCTAATGCTCTTTTTTACTATTGGTCTAAAACATTCTTGAATTTAAATCTAAAAACTTCGAAGCCTGCTCAGCGAACTCTGCCTATCTTATTTCAACAGGTAGTGAGATCAATAGCTTAACAGCCCGTACTGTGAATAAATATTTATAAAAATTAGTTTTATGCTCCGTGATCTTTGGCAAAAACCTTTTGCAATGACATTGACCAATATTATCTTTAGTAAGAAAAATAAACCTATCTTTAAGAAAGGCGCGGGTATACGACTTATAATAGCACTAAATAAAAGATTAAGTGTATGCACATTCCTGCGAAGGTGAATCAGTAACCTACTGAAAAAACATATGAACCGTATGGCAAAATTTTGAAGACATTTGAGTTTATTTAGTTGATCTTTATACAAATTGATGTCAATAGCATCTGCATAATTGAGGATCGAAAGAAGCAAGAATGGTGCGATCTTAATTTTAGTGGAAATAGGGAGAAAATTTGCATGCATTGAGAAGCAAAGTTTTTCCTACTAAGTTCCTTGATATGTGCAGACCACGATAATCTATTATCGATAAAATGGCCCAATTTTTTTACTTTTAAAGAAATAAGAATACGTGTTCCATTTAAAACTACTTTGGGAATAGAGACCCAGTCAACCCTAGATTTAATAATAATAATAAATAAATAAATATCCCTGGACAAATCACACGAATTGAATCTAACCCCAAAGTAAGCAAATTATATGCTTGTGTTATGGGTGTTAGTCAACGATTCTAATACATAGAAATACTTAAATAGATACCAGAATATATTTAATAAACACCCAGACCCGGAAATGCAGACATCTAAATGTTCATCACACAAATGCCTGCCCCCGTCGGGAATCGAACCCGAGCCTCGCGTGTGGTCGATGTAGTTAAGCGTGTACGTTAGCCATTCGACCAACGAGGCGGTCAGATATTAATATTAGATTTCCAATAATAATTACTTAAGATTGTATGAATTAAACCAAAGCGAATGGAGCAGTCTTGAATGCTCTAGAGATCTGCGTTTAATTTATAAATAGCTGGCATGAGAGTTGAATTTGAGTATAAATTTGGAAATTGCCTGCATATACGTGATGTTGAAAAAGTACTTCAAGGGTGATGAGGTTGACATACATTGGAAAGAGAAGAGAAGAGGAGAGAGTTCACCACCTTGAGGGTCAGCAGACATGTTATTAGACGAAGCAGAAAGCCTATCGTTTACTTTAATGTGCTGTCGACGCCCCTGGAGATCTATTGTAATACTAAAGAGGAAATATTAAAAGATTGCATAATACATAAAAACACAACGATATCGAGTTTTAAAAGCATTACTAAAATCAAGTAAACGTAATTCAGTAATTTATTGTTCATGCCCATCCGAATATTGTTATATATAGCCTAAATATATGATAGAATATTATATAAATTTTGGTCTCTCCTTACGTTAACCATCTTTTTGTACTGTACCTATGATATACTTAACACTTAAAAAGGACTCACATACTCACTTGTTACTTTTCTGGTACATAATATTAAATAGTCTATTTAATAATTTAATGAGTTTTTAATTTTCCTTTTAATAAATAAGAAACATACCTTAACAGTTTAGAAACTATCAAAAACATTAAAACTAAAAGTAATATTATAATACTGAATCCTATCATGATTAATTTTAATTCGTAATATTCTGCAAAACTCATGTATGCCGCTGGTGATTTTAAATGTTCGCCTCCGTGTTCTAATATGTGTTCGGTCCACCAAACAGCTAAGTCCAGAGGTGGAACTGGCCGAGATCTCACTAGAGACCTCAATCGAATAACATTCTGCCTATATCTGTGAACAAATATTATTAACAAAGTTATTTAAAAAGACTAAGTGGCTAAAAAAATGGTACACAACGGTTTTAAAATATTTTTAAATCTTTTAGACTACGAGTACACAGTTTGAACTTTGTAAGTGGGTTCAGTATGTTTGTAACTATAAGATGAATAGCGAAATAGCATATAGCTAGGCTTTTTTGATTATCTAAAATCATGTTTTTTCTTAAAGCCATTTGTTTCAAATGAAGATGTTTATATAAAACGAGTTCACCCCATGTCATTCGTACTATTAGAATGTGAAAATGAAAAATCTAGGCTTATTAATAAAATCTTTCATATTTGACGAGATATTTTCAACAGTTTTGATAAAAATCGCGAATATGTCTTTCTCATTCATGCAAATACATTGCTGGTAAAAAATTTAAATGTTTTTTGAACCATACAGCATACGTAAGTAACAGCTATTTACTATCAATTTACTTCCAAAAATTTATGCTATTGCAGGACAATTTAGGGGTGAAAAGACTTGCACTTGGGCACTTAATTTACACGTCAAAGTATTCCAAAAAAGTTTTGTCCGAGCAAGTATTAACCCTATGGCACTTAATAACACTTTTTATCTAACTTCGAAAATGAGGGTGAATGAGGAGATTATGTGTTCGAAACCTTAATTTTTTATTTATGTTAATCGATTTCTCAGTCATTTCTGAATCGGTTTTTAAATAAATATTTTTTTATTTAAAAAAGCGTACTTTCGAGGTGGTTTCGGATCGGGACCTCATGCAGTCAAGTCCAACAACTAAACCGCTAGACCACAGAGGGGAACGCTAGTGAACCTACTATTAATAATTGTTTAATACGCCATTAGAAAAAACTAATACAATGTCTTGTGCATGTTGGTTATATTAAATAAAATAAAGAAAACGCGGAACATGTCCAAATCTGTAAAGGAAATTACAACTTTAGTAAGGTATGAAATTCCGATTACATAGAAAATATTTACGGAGACCGAACTCTTCTTTATTCCTTATTCCTAATTATTATTTTTCCTTTTTAATAGATAAAGACTAAAGTAATAGTAAAATTGAGTTGATTTTATAGTGTCGTAATGACTGCAGCACTCGTTTGAACCTTGAAGTATTTTAGACTATGTTTAAGAATAATACTGTAAGTTCGGACCGGATAATTTGAAAGAAAATTATTTCAAGCTATTTATTATAAATTTCCTGATGGCAAGGAATATTTTTTATGATATTGGAAGGCAAATAAGCAGATGAGTTTTCTGATGGTAAGAAATTCACGCCGCCTAGAGACACCGACGGTGATAATGGTGCGCTGCCAACCTGAGGCCGCGATGATAGGCCTTTAGCAAAAGTAAGTTTAACAGCCACCTTATCTTTTGAACCGGAACACTCCAATGGCAAGCACTGACTTTACGGAGTTAAGATTAGGTAAGGCAGTGGTACCTGGGCTAGTATTCTTGCCTTTTACGAGCTACTTGACAGGAAGGCAGATGGTTTATTTTACAAAGGAGTCCGGATGAACTCGGGTAAATATGTTTTGGCTTTAGACAGCAAAAATGACACTGGTGCATCTTGGTATAAACAAGATGAACTTCATAGGTTAACCAGCTTTTCTAGTTGTCCAATATATATTTTAATACCGCCATTTTGATCGCCTTAGCACTGGCCACACCTGATTTCATCCAATTTTAAATTTGAAATAACTTTTACTAGTTGGTAGAGTTTCGCAGCGACTCGCCCGGATTGGTACCACCGCCTTACCCAATCCTGCCGCCATAACGTCATGGCATGTTCCGGTTCGGAGGGTAAGGTAGCCGGTAAACTTACTTTTGCTCGAGGCCTAACATCCTGACCTTAGGTTGGCAGCGCACCATTACCATCTTTGGTGTCTCTAGGCGGCGTGAATTTCTTACCATCAGGAAATCCGTCTGCTTGTTTGCCTTCCTATAATATATAAAAAAAAAATGAAAATTGTATTGGGCTTATTTGCATACTTATTAAAATTTACCAAGATCTGATCTGTTGGCAGGAATAGGTATGGCGGTGGCACCGCTCTGTGCGAGTTGGTCAAAATACAGTTAAAACATTAAACACATTACCAAAAAATATTTACCTTTTATCAGAAATAATTTCAACAATAGCATTTTTAAAGTTATCTTCAGTCAATGTTTTAATATCTAGTTGTTTGCCGATTCCAAGATGAACATATTTTTCAACATTGTACCACTGGTCTGCTATTACTGGTATTCCCATAACTGGTACCCCTGCATTTATAGCCTCTTCTGATGATTGCAAACCTCCTTGAGTGATAAAAAGTTTGACGTTTGGATGTCCTGTAGTTATGACAATTAAAATTAATTTATCAAATTTCATTCAAACCATTTAGGTAAATCGTGCTTTATATTATATAGACTCATTTAAATTTACGCGGTTCCTTGGGAAGAGTACTTGAGAAGAGAAGGAAGCCCGGATGTTAATAATCCATAATTCCATTTTGCAAAAATAAATGTGATTTGTACGAGTACATACCTACCTATTACTGTGTATTGATTAGGAAACTATTACAATTATATCATTATTATAAATGATTATATAATATATTACATACTGTATAATATAATATATTAATATATAATATATTACATACTGTCTATCATTTATACGTGCCATTTACTAATAAGTTTGAAGTCGATGCCAAGCTAATTTAATGTTTACTTATAATATGATTTTTTGTTTAAGGCTTGGCACCAACATTTAAATCTATCAGTAAATAGTACACTTAAATAATAGATAGTATGTATTGAACATTTTTAGTTTTAAAGTTGGTTTTTATTAATGTAGTTACTTTTATTTAATACTTTTAGTTTAATGCTGATTTGATTTCGTTTAATAAAAAAAAGAATTACGTAAATCGGTTCAGAACCTCGAAGAAATCGGTGTTCATGCATAAAAAATATACCGGGCGAATTGAGAACCTCCTCGTTTTATTGAACTCGGTTAAAAAATATATTTACTATTTATTTTTATAATTTCCTTACTTAAAATATCAGTTTGTGGAAACCAATTAGATATCTTGATATTTGTCGTGGTTACTGGTAAGTCATCACTATCCCATTTTAACAAAACATCGTACGGCAGGCTCGCCAATACTTTCGTTATTGCCAAAATTATTTCAGATGAAAAACTCGATGGCTTAACATTAGTCCCAAAACTGACGTAAATAGTACCATTTTTTGAACGATCCAAAAAAGACTGAAGATCCTGTAATCAGAACATAGTTAAAATATGTAATGAACTCTCAGGGTCACGAAAAAAAAATTAAAGACAAATAGTTAGTGTCCAAACATAATGTAATATCAAAATGATCTATCCAAATATTATATTTATGTATACATATTTGCACAGGTCTATTATTTAAGTAAAAATTTTGTTTCTGTTTCACCTGGTTCTGATAGGATTCCACAGTTCGTCCTCTTGTTTTAGTTAAAAACAGAAAAAACTTTATATTTCACGCTAGCGTAATTATATATTTTGCTCGAACAATAAATATTGTTAATAATCAATTATAGAACAAAAATATTCTTGGATGAAGAAAGTAAGCTGTAGACAAATTAGTAGGAGCTATTTTCCATTAGAATTTAGATCAAAAGTATGGTCAAAGATACAAATATGCACAACTGTAATAAAGATTTCATCCATGTCCAGTAAGTTAAAAAGATAATACAAAAACAGGTGAACTGCTTATGATAAATGACAGATACACTATAGCAGATACCTCAGCAGATAATATTATAGTAGACACATTATCATAAAAAAATAATGTGATTATCTTGCTTCAGACATTGATAACAAAAAATTAAAATGTCATTGGTCAGTGATGTGAGGTGTGCGTGTTAGGAAACCGAATAAAAAATTAATTACATTAAAGCGTAGGCGTATCCATTCCATTGTAAGGTTTTAATATTACTTATGTATACTCAAAATGAACTAGTTCTCTAAAATGCTATGGATTTTTATTAATTCGAAAATAAAATAAATATACCTGTGGTAAATCCTTTTTTTGGGTTTGATGTATCCCACCAATGTATACAATGTTTGGGGACACAGGATGATTATCACTCCAAATTGGATATTCGTTGATCAATACCAACTTTACTTTTTCAAATAATGTATCATAATCTGGAACATCTTGACCAAAATGCCTTCGCATCAGAGTGTTATCAGATTCTTCTACAGAAAGTAGTTGTATACCTAGCTTAACGTAATCGTAAATCATTCTTCCTTTTTCCCAAAGAGTCAAATTATATGATCTTTGTGCGACTGGTGTTGGATATAAAAACATATGTATTGGTGCTCCAAGCATACTATATGTTAATGGTGAAATACCAAGTGAATTATGTTGAATGACTGGAGCATCAAAAATATGTGCAAGTCCCATAATGACGCGTACGCATCCTTCAAGAATCACTAAATCAAAATGTTTTTTTTCTTTCTTCAAAATTTCTTGTACTTTTGGAGTGTTTAATTGTAAATTAACTGTTGAACTGAACAGTTCTGCAAACTTCGTCGTTTGTTGTGCCATATCATATTTTTCAATATCCACAACATTTTCTCGCCAGTAATTATAAGATATATCATGAACATCAATTTCCGTTAAATTTGCAGGCCCACTTCCATTTTTATACGCGGGATCCGGTGTTACTACAATAACCTCATGGCCACGTTTTGCCAATTCAAGCATCAACGGACGAAACACAACTTGATGGCTTATAGAAGGAGTTGGAAAAAATCCTAGTATTTTTGCAGCTTCTGAATTCACCAAACTTAATAAGAATAATGCAAAAAATATTTGCTTTTTAACACACATTGTTAGCTATCAACATTATTTCTATAATACAGAATCTAATAGAGCTGTTGACCTAAATTAATTTTATCTTACCAATTATTATCGTATCAATCAATAACAAGCTTAAAAAGATAGAAACGCTTATCTTGTATATTACATTATTTAGTGAAACAGAAGGTAATAAAAATTAATCTGTGAGCGAAATATTTATTTATCCAAAACGAGAATTTTGATTTCTGTATCTTAATACATACTTTAAAATTGTCTGTTTATTCACTTTTCTCGCTTATTGTTTATTCATATTATCATTTATTTTCTTGCTATTTATTGTTATTTGTTTGTTTATTCGCTTTTCAGATTATTATCTAATTTTTTACAGTAATAGCTAATGATCTGTTTCAATATTTAGGATACACTTTAGCAAAAAAAAAAAACACCTGCACGCCCATATCCCGAAAGGGGTAGGCAGAGGCACAATCAGAGCACCAACGACTAGCCGAATACACTAAGTCCCACAATATGATAGGCGGCAAGCCTATCGCCAACCGGGTACTTTTCCAATCCCGAGCAACATTTCCTTAATTGAAAATTGGAAAACCCAATTTCCTTTTTTGTTGCCCGACCCGGAATTCGAACCCGGGACCTCATGCAGTCAAGTCCAACAACTGAACCGCTAGACCACAAAGGCGGATACATTTCACTGCGGGAAAATTATCAGGAATGCTAATTTTCCTATAATCTCTAACCATGAAAAGTTACTTCAATATGTGAAAGAAGTCAAGGGAAACAGACTTCGTAAATCGGCCTTTTGTTATTAAAACATTAAAAAGCTGACGTTAACTACACAATGTGTATTTTAGTTTCACCGACTTCGAAAAAAGAGAAGGTTATGTTCAACTTTTATATTTTTTATGTATAGTTAATCGTCATTGCAGTAATTTGTAATGCGATTTTGAAAATTTTATTTTTTATCTGATAGAGCGCATTTTGGCCATTTGGAGGTTTTCCTTTTACAAAATTGTCTGGACCTGATTATAAAATGCCATTTAGGTCAAGGCGAGTACTGGATATTTTAAGTACTTACTGAGACTACATGATTTGAAATCGATGCCGCTGTTTTTCTTTACTATTTTAATTGTTGATGTAAACTAGAAAACATTTCTAGTAGTTTATGGACAATAACTGCTCAAAACCAAATTCAATTCTTTTATTACCAAGTTATTATTCGATACTTTTTTTTCAAAAAATGGAGATAAACTTTCATTTATTTGACGTTATTATTGACGATAATGTAAACATTCATGATTCAAAAACCATTAATACTCGGAATTGTGACCTATATTTTAAATAAGAATCATCAAACGCAGTTTGATATTGCCCTAGTACTCGTTTATTAAAAAGTTAAAATAATTGAAAGAATAAGCAATAGTATTGATAACCTCCTAATTTTTGGAGTCGGTTCAAAAATATTTTAGATAGTTCGGTAAATCAGTACCAAATCTAAAACAAAGTTGTTCTCCATCTCTGTCTGTTTGTTTCTAATATTTCTTACTTACAGGCTACAGTTCGTCATGGATTGTAACGCAATTTCCACTATTATTTTAATAATTTCGTACACATGATATAAGCTAAAAGGGTTCTAAACAAATTTTCTTTCCATCTCCCTATTACTATTAAATTCGGATTAAACCTACGTTTTAAACGGATGCAAACCAATGTTGCAATCAGTGAGTAGAAGTATTTGGAACGCCCTTAATTAAATATCTGTATGACAGAGACAATTTCGTGTTTTATTGAATTCTCTTCTCTTTTCTTCTCTTTCTCTGTTCCGGCGAACTTCGTACCGCCCGTTCAGTTTGTATGGAAAAAATTACAATGTTATTACGTTTCCGAACAAATGATGCTCGATTTTAATTAAGTAACCACGTTTCTGAACAAACGATGCTCTTTCAATTCAATATAGTCTATGGCTGTGAATGACATTGACATTCGTTACGCGCGTTTTTTAAAATATGCAAAATTGAATATACATTTTTCAAAATTTTTGTGAGATTTTCTTAATATTTTTTTTTCCGTAAGAACCTTCTCCCAATAATAACAAATACAACAAAAAAAGAATGAGTGAAATCGGTCCAGCCATTCACGCGTGATGCCGTGACCAAGGAAAACGGGTTTCATTTTTATATATATAGATTGAAGCCGTCAAAGTAACAATTTTTCGACTGCTTACATTATGACAGCGTTCCTATTAGCGTTTTTGTATACGTTAATTAGTTACGCAGCCAAAGTCTCGTGGTAACGGGAAGCGATTATGTAAGAGAACTCAACAAATTTGAGAAACCACTCTTAGCAGTATTTCAAAACGATACGACCTAAACATCCGTTACAAGCTTTCTAAACAGACGACAATACGACTGTAAAATCTATTATTTACTAGCTGTCCCGGCGAACTTCGTTTCACCCGTTCAGTATGGAAAATAACAAAGTATTTTTTCCCATTTTCCCTACAACTTTCCTAGTTTTTCTCTTCATCAGAACCTTCTCTTAATAATAACTAAAACAACGATAAAAGAATTAGCCAAATCGGTCAATTCGTTCGTGAGTTATACGCTTACCAACACATTTAGCGATTTATTTTTATATTATAGATTAACAAAAACTATATACTACTATAACAGTAAAATGTATATTACAATCTGTAATATGGATAGTATCAGTGCGAAACTTGGATAACATTTAGTTATTACATTACATACATTTGTCAAGTAGACGGCAGATATTGAAACTGTTGGTAAGCGGCCGAGATAACTTACTATCAGGGGAACAGCCTTCTCTCTTAAATATTTTCAAAGAAAACAGACAAAAGTAATTTGGACTTGTTATAACAAAACAATTCCTAAGAAAATTGAACATCCCGAACACTCTAAAAAAGCTCATAATATTGTGGTATTACATTTAAATTTCAAATACATTTCAATAAATCTGGCGAAAGATCGAGATGGTAATGAACTGTCCTGATTTAGTTCGGGTAATGTCGTTTTCCGTTTTGTTGAATAAATCCTTTGAAATCACCTCGGGACCTCTTTTAGTAAAATACGAATAGAAACATTTGCATTCGTTTCGACTGTTTCCTTACAGGAAGTAAAAACCAAATTTTTTTCAATACTTCATAATTTATTGAAATGTCATATATTTTATCATCATAATTATCTTTTATTCATTTTTGTATCTTTAGTGAAATACGGATTGAAGCATTTCCGTTTATGTTTTTTATTAATTTACAAAATGTGCATTTTGCAATACTTCCTGATTTATTAAAATAATATTTCTTATGAATACTGGTCTTGTTTTTCTATGGGGTACATATAGAATACACAGGATTAGTTTCATTCTGTTGTTTACATTGCGAAGAAAGTTTCTAAAATTTAATAAAAATGTACAAAAACATTTCTAAGTTTTGGGTGTTTTAAGGTTAAATTAAAGTACCTATTTAATAAAAAGGTATCTTTTTCAAATTAATCTAACCTTAAAATCCTTCTATTAGAATCGTTTACTAATATCCATTAGTTAAGAATAAGTATAAAAAATACCACCTAGACACAAATAGAAAAATAGAAATAGAAATACCAAGAATCAAACCTAAGCTACCTAGATGGTCAGTGATGTGAACTTCGAACGCTTATGCTTCTGCCAATTAGGTACTTATACATTACGAAGTTCACCAGGTCAAGCAGACCCGTTGAACTTCGTTTATTCACCACCAGATATTCTCTGACTACTCTAACAAGTTGACTTTGCGTGAAGATATTTGTGTAATGTATTTAAGGTGACTGTTTCTTTTAAATATTTTTCTATATTCTGAACTTCAAGATATTTGGTCACTTTATGACAGCGCCTTTTATTGGACTTGAGATCCGACGAAATATCCGTAGACAAATTACAAAAACTAAATCTTCCCCTAAATCAAAAAAAATATTTACTTGTATTATGGCTGTGAAACAACAATACTCATACATAGAAATACTTATAAAGATGACAGAATCAATTTAATTTCATAAACACCTAGACCCAGAACAGCAAAATCTAAATATTCATCACTCGCATGTCTGCACTCTTAGGATTCGAATCTCACGCTCATTTGGGAAGCTCATTTGTATTTCTACGAAATTAAAATAAAACTGTAAAGTTTGTGTTAACCTATTTATCTACTATAAATGATAAAGTAAAATATTATAAACCAATAAGTTACAAGCAAGGTTCTGTAACGGTATTTAGTGGTTTCTGCCATTTCGATACCTGGATACCGGTTCCAAAGTGGGTACCGGTACTTCATATTATACCGATACCAACCTGATATCGGTATCTAACAAGTACCGGTACTAATACCTATTAAACTGGTATCCAATTAAGGCACCCGTTGAATACAATTGCGACGTCGCCAATTTTTCTTTTCAGGCATCGGTATTATTTTATTACTTTTTATTATTTTATTATTTCCCATGCAGGAACAGAGGTATTTTCGATTAAAAAAAAACGAGAAGTAATAAATTTTCTTATACAGGTATTATTACCGGTTTAAAAACTCTTAAACCAATGGTACCGGTACTAACTCTGGTACCGGTACAAACAATAAAGGTAACATCATGGTATCTCTATTGTTTCAAGGTTATTACTAGCTTCTAAAAAAACCGGTATTTCAAGCCCTGGTTCAAAGTGATTTTCTTGCTTAAACGTCATGTGTTCTAATACGTGTCAGGTTTGAATAATCACAATAACCACGACCCATTGCTTTTATACTAACGACAAAACACGTCTGTAGTAAGCGTTACCCTTGAATCACGATTTGTACTCTTGTACATTTTGTACTCTTGTACATAATACTAGCAAATCATCAACATTGATTGCCAGAAAGTTTATCAAATATGATATAACAATTGTTGTTTATTTTAAAAAAAATTTGATAATTCGCTGGTATTGCATTGAAGAGTACGAAATGACACAAATCTGATTCCAATTCCAATTTGCATGAAATCGATACTCAAGATCCTTACTACAGACTTGTTTTGTCATCAGTTTAAAAGCAATGGGTCATCTCATCCCGACGCGGGCAAAAGTACGCTTCTGTTATAATTAACATTAGTTACAGCATTAAATGCAAGTTACGTGACATCGGTAGCCATTACCGAGTGTTCTTTGACACATTGTTTCTGGGACATGAAACTAACTAAAACTTTCCCATTGTGAGCATGAAGTTGGTTTTACTACCTTATGTTAACCACAGCTGGTCGGTGTCTATTTCATTTTAGTTCAAATCTAATCAGAGTTACATGATGATATGCCGCGGCTTGCTAGAAGGTACCACATCTATACCTATCTTTTTTTTAACAAGTGGAAATATTCGTGTCATACCTGCCACTTTTGTCATGTTATGCTGGACTTCTGTCGACTCAAATTACTCGGTGACCATCCTGTGAAGATAACAGTGGCCGCAGGATCTCCGTAGAAAGCACTGTTTACGCACGCATCCCCCATCCTTTGAGGACAACAGCTGGGATTTATACCATTTTATGCTGACTTATATCCTGAGTTGTTTCTGATCCTCCTGTTTCAAACACATGACTTATTGTTCCAAACCCTTTTAGTCGCTTCTTAAGATAGGCAGAGGACACTGTTCTGTTCGTCACCCAGCACTACCGGGCCCTGTCTTACCTATCCTATCCCAACAACGTACTAGCCGGGACCATTAGGATAGCGAAGCGCAAGCAGCTCTTACCATCAAAAGAGTCGCCGGTTGTTTTGAAAGCAATTTGTTTTCTAAAAAATCTACATCTCGGAAATTACATTTTTAAAAACTCTATGTATCATAGATCATGTTTTTTATGTATTTGCATTTTTTTAAGTGGTCCACTCTGACAGTTATTGTCTTAATGCTATTTAAGGCTTTTTAATCTTTTCTAACAACATTCAGATTTATTCAGTATTTAACGTACCCGAATATAAATGGGCAAAGAGAAAAGTAACTGTCCATAAAGAAAGAAATAGGTCCAAATTTCAGGTGACCAGGAAATTTAAGATTATTCAAAATTTATTATGACAACATGTGTAGGGGCTTTCGCAAGCGTCCTACAGACTTTTGATGATGATTATGATAACTAACCGATGATTGAAATAACTATACTTTTCGGGACTTGCTGATACTATTTAATATAAAGTTCTATAATACTAACACTTATGATTCCAACACTGATTATTGATTTATCTTAAAACTATGATAAAATGATTATATGATATTTGATTAATTAGTATTGATTGATTATGATAGAGGCGAGACGAGCGACGCGATTGATTAATATGATTTGATATTGATTATGATATTGATTTGATGAGAACGCACGACGCGGAGGTCGGATACGAACTGATGAATAGTATGGAAATTATGTGAGTCGCGGTCGGCGGCCGCGACACCAAATTGCTGAGGCTGCGTTATGCTTAAGCATATGATCAATGTACGGTCGTAGCCCGTACAACATGATATTATAAATATGTGAGTCGTAGAATTTTAAATAATTGTGATGGGATTTTAAGAAAATGGTTTTTGTTGACATTGGTTTCGACAATTAGTAGTACTGCTATTAAGTATCCCCTGAGAGGACTCAACAGACGTCAGTGACGTCAGTTAGTGATCACTGTAACTATATTTGTATAGTACTAGCCAACATAGCGAACTTTGTATCGCTAGCATTAAAAGGTACTAACAATTTGCATGAAAAGAATATAGTGTTTTTCCTATTTTCCCTGCAATTTTCCCGTCGTTTCTTTTCATAAAACTTACTCCTGACAATTATAGCCAACACAACAAAAAATAAATAACGGAATCCATACCACGATAACCACGTGAAAAGAGGATTACTTTGTATATAATACTAGCTGTCCCGGTGAACTTCATTCCACCCGTTCAGTTTGTATAGGAAAAATTAAAATGTTGTGTTTCCTACTTCCTCGCAGTTTTTCCCTTTTTCTTGTCTTTTAAACCTTTCTTGGGCTTGAACAAATAATTTAAAGCCAAAATTATCCAAATTAGTTCAGCCGTTATCGAGTTTTAGCGAAAGTAACGAACAGCCATTGATTTATATATTTAAAGATTTAGATTTAATTATTATGTTAATGCTTAATTTCGATGCTCTCAGCCTATCTCGCAAACGACTTGGTGTAAAGATATTATGTAAGTAGGTATAAAAATATTATATTCTATTGTACTTGACCAAATTTAATGAAAAATGTTATCTATTCACCTTTGATCACAAGGCATAATATTGAGTGAGGTCAAGCTGTATTTTTTTTAATTGTTTAGACGATTTTTGGTTTAAACTAAAGCATTCCAGTAAAACTACATTTTTTTATTTCTTCTTGTGTTCTCATTTCAATTGACCTAATTTTATTTCTGCTTTTTCGAGGCATTATTTTACTTAAGGTACCTTATTAAAATAACACCAAAAAAGTTTTATGTATTCTTTAAAATACTTTTAAGTTGTTATTGTTTGCATTGTCAAATTTTATTAAATTATTTACTTACATATCAAAATACAAATAATTACGTGCAGTAAAACGGTCATTTGGAAAGAATGACAGATGACAGATTGACAAAGCAGATATACAATGCGAATGTGGATGGGTGGATACTCAAGAAGAGCAAGGTTGATATTTCACAATGACATCAATCGGATATTATCCGAGGGTTGTGTCAAGAGTCTCCGAAACCGGCGCCTTTTTATGAAAAGGGTAATGAACGTGAAGGAAGCCAGACAGGTTTGTCAGGATATGGTCTGGTGGATGTGAGTGAGATCTGGCACTCGATACTCTCTGCCTACCTCGTAAGGAACTTGGCGTGAAGATATCTATGTACGTATGTATGTATGTATGTATGTAAAACTGTTAAAACCTACTCCAAATATTTCATTAGGTTGTGATTTGATCATTCTTTTCTCGAAAAATACAAATGATTCAGAGATAGTCCATATAAATTTTATCAATGTCCAGTCCATAACTAACGAGGTCGTCAACATAAACAAGAAATCATGTGTCTATCTATATTAATATAATTCTGTATAATCTGTAGAAGGGTCAATTCTGTACATTGAAAATATTGAAAAAATAAATAACAGGGCGTGTTACTGGATTGATATCAAACCCAAATATGTGATAAAAAAAAAATGTCTGTCTGTCTGTCTGTATGTGTTACTGGATCGATACCAAACCCAAATATGTGATAAAAAAAAATTGTCTGTCTGTATGGTCAGACATCACGTGAAAACTAACGGTTCGATTTTGCTGAAACTTGGTATAATAATACCTTATTATCCTGGGCATAAAATGTAATACTTTTATCCTGAAAAAATACATAGCAAAAAAAATTAAATCTTAATTTTTCAGTTTTATCACGCGAAGACCGACATCCGCGCGGACGGAGTCGGGGGTGGAAGAAAGTTATTACATAAATTTAAAATATAAAATGTATATGGGACCCTCTGGCTATGACCTGTCTTTCAAAAAAGGAACTATTCAAATCGGTTTTGTTGTTACCCAAGTAACCGCGTAACAAAAACACAAAAACTCTAATTGAAAACGTCTCTGGACACGGTTAACAAAAGTATTCGACGTCACTTTTATGCCTACTACTACCTACGAGTATTTCTACATACAAAACGACATCGCCCCCTTGCGGAACCAAAGAAGGACAAAAAACACACTTTCGAATTTATAATAGAATACGATTTTCCCAAATTGAAACTACAAGTATGTGCTTAGAATTTTTGGCATATTTCTTGTGTTATTTTAAGCCTATTCTAAGTAATTTCAAGTTTCAAGACATTTTTAACTTGGTTCCAACAGTCGTCATGTAAATTGACAGTTCCACCATTCGTCAACCTGGCTTAATGTCGCTGATTACTCTTGGGTATTTTGTAACTACGCCTCGTAGTTACAAACTTGAGTTATTTGTATTACAAAGTTGTCTGGAGTACTGCGTAGATCTCAGGTAATTAAGATAAATATTATGTAGAATTACTTGGTGGGAGAGTTTTGTGATGACTGTCGCTTTAATTATTTTAACGCCACAACGTCTACTTTTACAATTGTCATGTGCCAATGTAAAAGGTAGAATGCCATCATAGGTTCAGGCTAATAACGCACTGGTAAACTGAAAACAATAGTTTCTTTCTAACTTTACTGACTTTTGCAAAATAAATTTGCCAGATGTCACGTATTTATTGAAAATAGAAAATTAGTCTGACAGTTACCTCCAATTCCCATTAAAAAAATAAAGTAGCTAAGTGCGAGTCCAAGTTTTCCTTCAAAGGTCGTAAAGATATTACAACATACTTTGATCTTTAAAAGAAAAAGCAGGTATTTTAACCCCTGTGGGTCTGTCAATGACATCATAGCTGTAACGTGGGAGGTCAGCGAATAAGCACACGGATTTAAGATATAGCCATGGCCTGTAGACACCATAGACGTTACAGGTGAGTAAGTCGCCGTCCTGTGGCCGGGATGTTAGGCCTTAATCTTTATTTAATACTTACTTATAATATAATTATTAGTTTAAGGCTTGGCACCGACTTTAACCCTATTTGAGAATGGCACATATTTAAATATTAGGTAGTATACAATTAATATAAAATCTTTATTATTTCTTACTTTTTAGTTTTGAAGTTGTTTTTAATTAACGTTGTTATTTTTATTCGTATATGTGTAACGTATGTTACTAATTTTTTCAGCGTTATATGCCTAACAAGTAGAAAGCACTAAGCATAATAAATAAGTATTGCGACTTCCTTGATATTGTTTTTATTTTATTTCTTTATTATTGACTCCAAAAAGTAAATCATCTATTCAACTGTTTTTAGGGTTCCCGTACCTAGAAAGGAAAAAATAAACCTTTATAAGACCATTTCGTTTTCATCCGTCCGTATGTCAAGTCTTTTTTTTTCAGGAACCGTGAGAAACTGGATCAAGCTTAGATTTATATCAAATACTCAGATCTACTCTTTTGAAACCATGACAAATTAAACTTCTAAGCCATCGCAATCTGAAGATACTGACGTTTATGCCGCAAATTTCGAAGCGCGCAAGGGAATCAAAATCTACAGGGTTCAACTCGTGAACTCAGAATCTTAAAATTTGGTGCAAATGAACGTCTTATAAAACAGATAAATGGCAAATTAAAATCATAAGTTTATAATTACATCATATTATGAAAAATTGTCATGAGAAGTGAACTTTTACTTATATATACCTCTATGTTTCTACGTAACCCTTGGTGCGCGAGTCCGACTCGCACTTGGCTAGTTTTCGGAGAGCTTGGTCATAATTTCAAGGTGGTGCCATATAAATTAAAATATAGACTCGGTGTCGTTGAGGTACGTGAAAATGTATCCATTATTAAATTTATCTCGAAAACCAATAGTCGGATGTTGACCAAATTTATATCGTGCCAACTCAGAAATATCAACTATATTTTGAAAATAAAATTGTCAGAACTGTATATGGTAATGAAATTTAAATTGGTTGTTTGGAAAGTTATTGCGCAATAACTTTTATACATAACTTCACTACATAGTCTATAACAGTCGCTTCCCGCTGTCTGTCCCTATGTATGCTTACGTCTTTAACATTACGCACTGAATTTTGATACTTTTTTAAGCTATTGCTTAGCTTTTTTCGCGGGTCTTGAGCGTAGAGACGGAATCCAGAAATTCTATAACGAAAATAACTTAACACCCCCCACTCCGACCGGCACAGCGGTGATACTTTTGATTCGATGAATAGCAGAACTTTTAATGACATTTTAATTACAATTGTCGCTTTAGTTTAGCAACTCGCATCTAGGAGGCATTGGTTGTCGATACAACGTTAACGTAAAAGCGTTTCTGCGCATGCGTAATCCCCCTCCTCACCCCGTAATCTGGTGACTCATGCCTGCTTATGCAATAGCTTTACCGCGGCGGTCTCCGAGTGCCACACGTTTTTTTTAATATATAGAGTTATTTAAGTGTAAGGTTTATACACGTATATAACAACACCGTAATTTGTCCGTCTGTGCGAAGAAGGGACGGGCTGCTAGTAAAATAAGAACTTATTTAGACATAGGAATTTTCCCGTGATATATGTAAATCAGTTAAAATATTAACATTTGAGAGTAGCAAAATATATGGACCCAGCGGAGATAGTTGGAAACTATAACCTCTAACCATTTTTAAAATGGCGGTCAACTCAGAATTGTAATTTGGGCCTCGTAGTGAAGTTGGCTAACAATGTCGTTTTGAGTGTTTCAAAAGTTTCACAGTTATTTAACAACTATGCATCTCAATATTGTATGCCTTAACGCTCCGCATCTTTCCTAGTGCTTTTGAGCGGTCAACCGATTTTATAATAAACTATGCATACCTAACTTAACAAGTCGTATATCTTCCTTTGGACACAAAAACGAAAAAATCCCGGTACGAGCCTTATAAAAACATTATTTCTTCCTTTGAACACAAAAACGAAAAGAATCCCGGTACGAGTCTTATAAAAACATTATTTTATACCTCTTAGTTCATGAAGCTGAAATGGTTTCCGTAAAGTATCTAAGCATGTATAAGCAAGCATAAGCAAGTATCGAAGATGAAAAAGTAACAAGTCAAGTAACGACTTAAGAGCACTTAAGAACTTAATAACTGGATACTTTTAGAAAAAAAAAATTATAAAAAATCTAAAAGTTAATAAATTAAACATGACGCGTCCCGACGTTAACTCAAAGGTTATTATATTTTTTGCTATTTCTAAAAATAATGCAGATTTTTAAAATACTATACTATTACTAGTCTAGTACTTTTAGTCTTCGATATAAATCAATATCTAAATCTGATTAATATAATGACATGTATTTCCAATATTTTCAGTTTGATTCTATTCCTAAAATAGAAGTAAGAGCTTAATTTTAAAACGTTTTCGAGTTTAAATTTAAAAACCTATTTAATTTTATACAATGTATACGGTAAAATTTGAACATTTAGCAACATGGACAAGGAATGAATATTAAAAGAAAATATAGCACTACAAAAATTATTTGTAAAATCTAATTTTCATTTTGTTAAAGGTTTCTATTCAGAGCTTCTCGGAACACTATTGGATGTGAAAATTCCTCGAATCGACATCAATCTGCGAGCCTCACAGTAGTTCGATTTCTGAAAATCCCAACGAACGGCTAAAACCAATTAAAATATAGAAATCAAACAGCCTCAAATTGCTACCCTTATATTATTTAGAGTCTTAAGCGGTATGTTGTTCTAGAACAAAATTGTGCTTCATTGCATTCCAATGTCAAAAATATTTCATTACATTCTAATCCATACATATTATGAAACAGTATAAAACATAATCTGTACGTGAAATATTTTTGAAGTTATACTTCTTTTGGCGCGTTAGGAAAAAAATGATAAGGGTAAATTTTTACGATGCGCGCCCACACCGTCATGAAAAACCGACATGATGAAGTTAGCTGTAGATAACATTTTAGTTTTTCAAAAAAAATTTACCAACAAAGTAAAAGTAAGGACATCTACGTATATTTGCGTGAGAACTGACAACTGTATTCACAATATTTCTTTATTTCTATGGTTAGTGTAATTTTGTCTACAGATGTAAAATAAGGCAAAAGATAAAATTTTTAAAAAGATGTTTATCTTGTTACGCCGAAGAAGTATAACTTCTAACGCGTGTACATAAGTACACACACAATATTTTTTTTAAAACAAGGAATGTTTCTTCTTGTATCCGTGGTATATAACTCGAAACGAGAGCTATTAAATATTTTGCCGGTTTGTCTGTTCACCTATCAAGAAAAAAAATCTGAATGGATTTTTACCAAATCTCGCTTATAGTACGGGTTAATATGATACTTTTGATAGCGGGAAATCTTTCCTTGCCATTGACCACGAAAAGTCACTTCAACGTGTATACGTGTCGGTCCGGGCTTCTTTGTAGAATAGACCATCAGCTTTCCTTGCCAGGCAGCTCGTAAAAGGTGAGCATAGGCTCACCGTCACTAACACCGTGGCATCTGACTAGGTGGTAGAGTTTATCAGCGACTCGCCCGGTTTACTTATTCCTGTCGCCATAACGTCATATTACCACCTTTGGTGTTTCTAGGCGGCGTGAATTTCTTACCACCAAGAAATCCGTCTGCTTGTTTGCCTTCCAATATCATAAAAAAATGGCTAGTTTAATAAAAAAAGGTCATGATGTAATACCAAAGCTGAAGGAAATATTTAGGATGAGAGGTAAGTAGGTGAGGTACTAATTGGTGTTATGAAATTTAGAATCCTTTGATAAAGTTTGTCGATTAGATAAATTTTCTATCTGCCAAAACCCAGAATACGATCA
>NJDD01001616.1:561257-588114 GCA_002245505.1 Calephelis nemesis
GTTTTTGTGCGTGTTCAAGGGAATTCGAGAATGGTTTAGATTCACAATTTGGTCTCCTGGAAAATGTTTTTTTAATTAATTTTTTAATAATAAGTCGTTGTTGATTTTTGAATGTTTCACATCTGATCCGACAGACTGCGCTACTGTCTAAGCATCAATATCAAGCGATACGAAGTTTGCTGGGTCACCTAGTGTGTATATAAATCTCCTGTCACAATGTTTGTCCTCAATGGACTCCTGAACCACTTAACCGATTATAATAAAATTCGCACACCATGTGCAGTTCGATCCAACTTGAGATCCAATACCATCCGAGCGAAGCCGGAACGGGCAGCTAGTAAACAAATAAACAAAATCCCTCGCCGCGTCTGTTCGCGATTTACTCGAAAAGTACTGAACGGATTTTCATTCGGTTTTCAACAATAGATAGAACAATTCTTGCGGAAGGTATAAGTGTATATTAAGTTTATGTTTTGTACAAACCTAATATTACAACGATATTAGTTCCATATGTCGGCAAAAAATAAGCCGATCGGGAGCTTTCCTCGAAAACGCTGACAAAACCTTTTGAGTTTTGACAAAACAATGTATGGTGGGATTTTTCCTCTTCGATAGATCTCAAAAAAAGTAAGTATCCCCGAAGTGGCACGCAGAGGCACAACTAGGGCAACCAAGACTAGCCGAAAATACTACTAAAAATGTGATAGGTGGCAAGCCTATCGCCAACCGGGCACATATCCTACCCCGAGCAACATTTTTTTATTAGAAAATTAGAGAAACCCAATTTTCTTTTTGTTGCCCGACCAGGGATTCGAACCCGGGACCTCATGCAGTCAAGTCCAACAACTGAACCGCTAGACCACAGAGACAATTGGAATAGAGATCATAGTTAATTAGTTTGATGAATATTAGAAATATTTTGATAAATATGACTACATAGTATAAAACAAAGTCGCTTCCTCTGTCCCTACGTCCCTTTGTATGCTTAAATATTTAAAATTACGCTACGAATTTTGATCCGATTTTTTAATGGATAAAAAGATGGAAGAGGAAGTTTTATATTTAATCTCGTGCGAAATGGGGGCTGGCCGCTAGTTGTAATAAGTTGATAAATATTTGAAACACATTTTACATAATGTAAATATTTTTTATAAAAAATTATAATTTAACATAAATAAACAACAAAAATGGAAAAATACAAATCGTTGTAAATATTAGCCATTCTAAAAATGACCCTACAAATGGAGATAAAACTTTTCATAAAGCATAAAGGAAAATCAAAATATATATAATTCATTCCGTGACCCACGCGAGAATCGTAAGACGTAACTTTTTCTGATGTACTACTAGAAGTACGAACTAGTACATTCGAATAACTGTACTAGTACGGAGCGATACTTATTGTGACCGAGCAATAACAAGTCTATAATGTTAAAATATCCGCTTTTTACCGCATTCACAGAAATCTACTTAGTCGAGTCATAAGTTATGTCACATGTTTATTGTTAAATAATAATCACCTGTTTGTTTTTAGAATAATCATTTATTGACCAAAAGGAACTGAATAAAACGTGCATTCTTATGTTAACCCAAAATAAGTAAGTATCTTAGTTAAGCCCCAATATGAGACTCCTAACCAAACTAAGACAGAATGGAAAAAAGCCTCACTGGACATGCGGAATACACATAACATTCATTATTTTGTTTGTTGTAGCTCTCCTTTAGGCGCGCATCCAAGCGATGTTTGTGGGATGAGCTAGCTGTCCTAAGTCTTCAGTCAACAAAAAACAACGAATATTCACGAAAGAAGGGCAAACAGTTTCTGCTTGTGGATGGGCATTCTTTGAATTTGGGCCTTTACAGCTTATACAACTGCTGGTGTCCTAAAAAAGCTAGGACGACCGCTTCTTTTTCTACCTTTCAAACTTGAGTCCTCATTATATCGTTTGATGGTACGATAAATGAATCTTCTAGTAGAATTCAAATTTTTCAGTAATTGTTTCAAAAAATGCTGATTAAAAGTGACTAAGGATACATATCAAGCCGCCGGCAAAAGCTGGTATTAACAAAATATATTAGAAATTCTATAATAAGAAACAAATACGAGTATGAACAAAAGCAATAAATTTGTTAAGTATACTGGTTACTTAATTATACTGTGGTACGGGTCAAGCGCTATACGTTGATCACGCATACATTGACATCACATTTAGTGAACGTAATGAGCGCGGCGAAAACGCCCCACTACACATTTTCCAGCTCCGCTGCTTCACCCCCTCAAATATTAAAAGACGTAGGGTATACTCGCCTTAACAAAACAATGTATGGTGGGATTTTTCCTTTGGGATCTCAAAAAAAAGTAAGCGGTGTTATATGTCTATCTTTAAAGAATAACCCACAGTAACCGTTTTTGCCTTTACTTAAAACAGTAAAATGAAGGGTTACTTTAGAACATTTTTTTGACAATACAGTATTATCCCTTAATCAAATAAATCTGTTAGATATGTTATGCGTGTAATTTAGATCATGATTGCCTTTGACACTATCAGAGAAAAATTAACGACTAATGAGTTATCAAAAAATTAAAACCTCCGGGCGCAAAATTAAATATCGTTGAAGCGTAGCAAAGACATGCGCCCTTACTGCATAACCCCCTTGCGTTAAAGACTAACCAACATCCATATTGGCATCCTGACATCCAGACATACTCACAAACTTTCGCATTTATAATGTCAGTAGGATTTTTATTCTTGAATACTCGAAGCGAAGCGAGGGCGTGTAGCTAGTATAAGTATAAGTTGTCGTGCAATTTTGGCAACTTGTAAGATATATTTATAAAGATACATGCAAGCAAGTAAGTTAAAGCTAATATGGCTACGATTAAATAAATAATGAATTAAATAAATAACGCCACAGAATAGAAGTTATTTTAATACTGTTTTATAAGTAGGTATATTATTTCGTTACGGTACGATGCCTTCAAATATATTTAAAAGTTCTAGAGTCCACGCAGTTAAAGTTAAAAAAGTGCTCAATTGTATTATGGTCGTTAGAAATAAAAAAGTAATAATAAAAATATAACGAATATATGAGGTAAAACTGTAAATTAATTGCAAATTTAACAAAATATTTCATAGTCGAATATTTAAATCAGTCACATAGAGTAATTTTCAGAGCTAGTAACATGATCAGTAAAATACACCACTTCGAAATGACATAATATTGTGGCAAATCACGAAATTGTTCATAAAACCAGCAAAACAAGCTTTTCCAAATACAAACAGAAATGAAAGCACCTGACGCGATGTGCCACAGCCAAAATGATTGTGGCAATGTTAAAATTCGGTCAGTTAGTTGGGATAATAGCTAAAATTATGCTGACTTCCTGAATAAATTCAAACCTTAGAGTGTACATAGAGCATTCAAACTGTATTTCGCTATAGTGATATAAAGTTTTTACTTGATTTACAAATGACGTGGCATACATTTACGGGTATTTGCAGTATTTACAACTTTCTAGCCTTCAAAAATATATTTCGGGGGACGTTGAAAAAAAACTCACGGTTATTCTAAATATTTATATTTAAAAGAAATATATTTTTATTATATTATGTTATGTAATAATAGTATCATGACAAATTTATTATTATTATTAGTGTGACAACTTTAGTCTCTGATATCAAAAAGTAATGAAGAATATTTAGAACAACGAGTAATAAGAAGGAAGTTGAAAACAAGAAATATTTACAAAAAAAGTTAAAAAGTTGTAATTACATTTAACTTATACACATTTTTTTCTCCATCTTACTCCATCGTACTTCGGCTTTACAATCTAGTCTTTAGACTAATGAGTAATTCTTATTTTACTTAATCTTCTTAGCTACAGTCTCTAAATATAAGTCCATCAACTTTTACTAAGTGTCTCTAAAAATAAGTTCCATTATTATCTTGAACTTAAAATGCTGTCTCTTGATTTTAGCACTAGAAACACACCACTAACTTAATTCATACGGCTTCTTCTTTTCAACCTTCTTGTTGTATTTGTGATGTAAACAAATAAAAAACAACATTGGGCTCTTAAGCTACATAAGTCAAGTTTGAACGTTCCCATTGAGCCTTCGATTTTGTGAGCAAGTGATTTTTATATATATTATAGCGTAATTAAATGAAATCATTCGTCTTGTATAACATCTTTAGTTTTAGTATCTTAACATCAAAAGGACGCTTCCACATAAACTTACTAAAAACTAACCCAAAAAACTCTGCGATAAAAAAATGTTCTTATTATAATATTTTCTTACACGGAACATTATCGGAATAGATTTGGTTCAATAAATTTATGATTAAGAGATAAAAATATAACGTCTGAAAGTGCAGATAGCATAAAAAAAGTTCATCGACGCTAGAAAAACCATCTTTACATTTACTTTAATGAAAGAAACGACGATTCAACTGTTTCCTTTACCTTTAAATTAAATTTTATCAAGTATTTAAAATCAATTTTCAGTAATTATGACGAAATTTAAGAAGACGTCGCGTTGTAGGCTGTATGCGAGGAATACCATTCATGATTATCATGCGCTCACTCTGTGTTAAACAACACTCTAAGATTCAAACTAATTTATTTAATGAAATGTCCTGCTATCTGCTTATAATGCTTTATTTAAATCTGGCAATGGTGTCTGTTTTGAATATTTCGGCGATAATATTGCTATCATCATTAGTACTGCTATTCTTGAAGCTTTGTTAAATACTTCTCTGACCTTCTTTAAGACGTATCTTCAGAGGCTGTAGCCATTACGTTACCTAACCTCGCATTGTGTATGAATGAAAAATAATTATTTTTATTATTTAGAGTTACAACAGTTTTAAATGAAACTTAATATTTATTAGTAAGTGTAAATGACTATGAGTAAAATTAGTTAACTTAGGTGACAATTAATTCAATTTTGTTAAGTTAAAGTGCACAGGTGAAATGTTTATGAAGAAAATAGAGTATCGTGTATTTCCTCGTTGCCGCCAATGAGCTGGAGTAAAGAGACCACCTCTTTGCCCTAGACATTTCAGGGTCTTGAACCCTGACATGACTTATGACTGTTAAAAATAATGTATACAAAAGGACGACGTGGCAGCATGGCTTAAAGCTCTTATCCGGCCCCAGAAAGGGGCAAATTAACTTAAAAAGTAAAAATAAATAACATTATTTAGAAAATGTTTAAAATATCACTTTTTACGTTTTGAAAAAACTACTAAATAAATTTAAAAGTGTTATTCATAAATTGCGTTTCGTTATTTTGAAAATAGGTGTCAAAGCAATAGACTCAAGTATGTAATTTGTAATGTATATTTAAGTCATAATTATGCCAGTAATCATGACTTTGATAATAAATAGTCAGACCGCAAATCAAGAGTAGGGCAAAAGTAGAAAACCAAATTTAGACAAAAAAAAAATGTAACCTCTTAACTACAGAAAAATATAGAATAAGAAGAAAAAAATATAATCTATCTTTGTGCTCTTCTTTAGGCAGTTGTTGTCTCTTTTCAGCAAAACAATCATCAATTCATTTAATCATTCAAACAACTTCATCATTGTTATTATGAAACCTAATAACCATTTAGAAAAATATTTTTAAATTAGTATATTATATTTTTTACTTAGATTATATACTTATTTTTAGAACATGAAACCTATCTTTGGGAAATCTGCCAAGATCTTGAAAGTGATTATAACCTAAGAGCCTGTAACTAATTAGTAATTACTGTTTAATTTTTAATTTCCTGCTGAATAATAGTGTTATAATTTTAACGTATCTGTGCGTAAATGTCGATCGGTGATTAATATCACCTTTTAACGAATGGGTAGATTTCGATGCAAATTTTTCATTTTAATGCTGGCGTGTTTAATAAAGCTTTTAGCTTTATTACATGAAAGTTTATTTGGAGGTTATTAAAAAAGAAATCAGGTTTTTTTGTTCGCCGATAAATAATAGATATTGTGGTTTTCAAAATGACGAAATTTCGTGAACTATTGCATAAATTTTCAAATTACTTTATAAAAAGTTAGAATTAGTCAATCTATATTTCCTGTATACTCGTCTACCTTATATTACAATAGGAAATCAATTGTAAAAAAAAAACATACTCTTATGTTGTTAATAATGTTACAACTAGAAAATGGTATGGTAAACCGTCAGCCACTATCGTGTTCCATTATAAACAGTAGCTTGTAATTTTACTGGTACATCCATGCCTGACAATTCTGTTTCAAACTGATTATGGTTCGTCATTACATGATTTGGCTTTTCTATGTTAATTAACTACAGTGATAAATTTTCCATATCATTAAACATTGCAATATTCTATAGTATCATTAGAATATATTTTTCCCTGTGTTGGTCCGGGCTCCTTTGTAAAATAGACCATCTTCCTTCCTTGCCAGGTAGCTTGTAAAAGGCGAACGTAGGCTTAATTTCAATAACGCCGTGACATCTGACTAGGTGGTGGAGTTTAGCAACGACTCACACTGATTGGGTGGCCTTACCTATTTCTGCCGCCATAACGTCATGACGTGTTCCGGTTGGAAGGATAAGGTAGCCGGTAAACTTACTTTTGCTCGAGGCCTAGCGTCGCGGCCTCAGGTTGGCATCGCACTATTACCACCTTTTGTATCTTTAAGCGCTGTAAATTTCTTACCATCAGGAAATCCGTCTTCTTATTGACCTCCCAGTATCATAAAAAAATGTCGTAAGCTAAGTGCAAACCAAAAACAAACAAGTTAAGAGTATGTCTATTAGAACTATGAACATCTATCAATATTACTAATTAACCAAACATTTGTCTGTGTTTGTGTGTGTCTGTCTCTAGTACCATAACTTTTGAAAGGATGGATCGACTCCGGTGCATATTTATTTTCTTTTTTTCTTTCTTTTTAATCTGTTGTATAATCTGTTAATTCAAATACACGGATTTTACGATTTAAAAAATTCTTTCTTCAAAACATAAAAGAACTTCGACTTTTGTCACCAGCTCCTGGTGTATAAGCCACGAACATAAATGAATTGTCAAGATGAAATTTAATTTTGAGGTTGTGGGAGTAATAAATAATAAGAAGATTAGATGTTGAGTGGTTTTAAAGGTCATATGTTTTTTATTATATCATAACACATAATATAAAAATGTTATAATCCCTTTGGTTATTCGAATAGAAATGTGAGGCATCTTAGAAACTGTGTAAACTATTACCAGTGGTTTCGAACAAAACAAAGCGCAAAATCGTATATCTTATTGCAAATTGAAACAATTTTGACAAACTCATATGAAAGTTTTTATGATGTTGGAAGGCAAGCAAGCAGACGGATTTCCTGATGGTGAGAAATTCACGCTGCCTAGAGACTCCAAAGGTGGTAATGGTGCGTTGCCAACCTGAGCCGGGATTTTAGGCCTCGAGCAAAAGTAAGTTTACCGGCCACCTTTTTCTCCGAACCGGAACACGTCGTGACGTTATGGCGGCAGGAATAGGTAAGGCGGTGGTACCAATCCGGTTGAGTCGCTGTGAAACTCTACCTCCTAGTCCTATGTCACGAAAAGCGTATGCTCGCCTTTTACGAGGTTACTTGGCAGGAAGGCAGATGGTCTATTCTGCAAAGGAGCCCGGACCAACATTGGCAATACCAGACAACAGAGTAATACCTTTTTAATAACAAATAGTTACATTGCCATTGGCGTTTGTTTCATAAAAAGTGTTTGAAGTCATTATTGACCACCTCGTTGGCAGATGATCTAGCATACACGCTCAAATCCACCGACTAACCGCGTGGCTAGGGTTCGATTTCCGATTCCGACAGAGGCAGACATTTCTGTAATGAACATTTTGATGTCTGCATTTCAGGATTTGGGTGTTTATTAATAAAATGTGTAAAAATCTATTTTAAACCGCACTTTCGGTCGGGGAACTAGCGTACGTAGTTAACTCTACCTGCCAACCACGAGGCTCGGATTCGATTCCCGACGGAGTCAGGTATTCCCGATTTTTGTGATGAACATTTAAATATCTGCACTTCAGTGATCGGGTATTTATTACATTTATTCCGATATGTGTTTAAGTATTTCTACGTATTAGTATCGTTACCGGCCGTACTCAGGGACATGAATTATCTTTTAATTAGTCATTAAGTCGACATTTCAAATACGAAAGTGTGTCATAATGACAGATTACATATTAAGTGACGTCTTCGAAAGCGGCTGTAACACAACAGGAGCATAATATAATTTACTTACTTTAGGATCTGATTTAATCTATGATACTTTTTATTATATTTATTAAACATTTCTTATTCATTGTAGTGGTAATTTTGTAGCGCACTCATTATACAGGTTATTGCTATCTTCTTTCAACGAAATCAATAGAAAGAGATAAAACACCTTTAGTGCTGTCAGATTAGTCTGGATGCGACATTTCACATTTGACATTGAAATACTTGAATAGATACCAGAATATATTTAATAAGCACCCTGACTCATTCATAGTAGCATTCATTGATTGCAAACATCACAATTTGACATGCCTGTTCTATTGTGACATGTATAAAACGATATGTTAACTGCTACCTTTTTGTTTTTTCCCCATTTCTCTATATTCCCTATTTAAAAAGATGGCATGCAAAATAACTTTAAAAAAATTGATAGAAGAATGCGTTACTTTTCGGAAATCCATACTTAAATCCAAACTAAAATTGTTTAATTAGCAATTTCCCGCCAAAAATGTATACGTATTATGGCGTGACAAAACAGGCAAAATAGTTCACTATAAATGAATTGGGCTTACCGAAAGCTAAAACTCCCAAACAGATCCAGCTTCACACAACACACACACACACCACTAAGCTGTTTTATTAGAACCAACAATACACACACTATTGAAAACTCAACATACGTTTCGCTTCGTGACCGAAGCATCATCAGTTGAATTCGATTGCGCTGTAACTGCAAGTCCAACTCATTTATAGTGCACTATTTAGTCGGTTTTGTCACGCCACAATACATGTTCATTTTTTTTGCGGGAAATTCCAAATTAAATAATTTTATTTGGATTTAAAATAGGTTTAGGTTTTGAACAGCAGAATCACCCCTATTATCGGGAAAATTAAAATTCTGAGTAACTGTTATGCTTGTCAAATTATTACACCATACTGGTTACATCATAGTAATTAATAATAATGTAATACCATAAAAATACCTTAACATTAGAAACATTGTCACGTTTCCGTATATCAATATTCATTAAATGAGATAGTTACTACATATAAAAACGAGGTGGCTTATTACTTGGGATAATGTTTAACCACATATGACGTCTTTTATAACCATTGAGGTCACTTGTCCGTTTGTTAACCATAATAAGGGTATGGTGATATTGTTCTTATGCCCCATTAAGTTTCAATACGGGTATAAAAGTATTTTATAGATAAGTAAGGGTATTTTACCTAAGTGCTTTATTGATTTCCTATGTAAAACTATTTTTGCTACACGAGCGTATGACAAAAACATGATAGCATTTTTGTGTTTTTTAAATGACAATTGCAATACATATTGTACAGAAAATGATAAATTAATAGTTGTTTAAAGACACTTTTATAAACAAAAGTTTGGCGAATTTGGTTTTGAATTATAAGTATCTTCACGCCCATATCCGCGAAAAGGAAGGCAGAAGCAAACCAAGGCACCCACGACAAGCCAAAGACACTAAATACCACAATGAGATAGGTGGCAAGCCTATCCTCAATTGGGGACAAATTCCATTCCGGGCAACGTTATTTTTCTTTGAAAATTGAAAATACACATTTCCTATTTTGCAGTCACCCAAACCGAAGAAGAAGTCAAGTCTGACGCCGATCCCTTAGATAGCAGATGCGAAATATAAGAATATTCAGTAAAGGTGCAGAAAATAGGAAAATTAGGAAAACTAAGAGAAAACTCGGAAAAACAACATTTCGATATTTCCCATGAAATTGATCCGATCTAATGTAATTCCTTGAATTGCTATTTCATTAAGTTAAGAACAAATAAAAAGACGGAAGTTCCTGTTGATTTTGAAGATCTTTCGATTTATTTTTCTTTTGCGCTTATGTCACATACAAGCATTTTTCTAATTTTAACACACAGGCGTCAAGTAAATAAAAAAAATTGTATGGCGCTTAATGTACAAGCTAATTGGTACGGCCTCGTGGTATAATTTTTATCTTAACTTTTTTGGATAATTTGGTGAAATTTTGTTAATAAAAATCACAAGCTGTTTTAATAAAAGTTAAATGTTCTCGATCTTAAAATGTTGCAACAAAACTCTATTGTATTTTATTTATGATTAGAAGAACAAGAATTTTCTTGATTACGTAAGCCAAATCATTTTAGACTGAAGGCAAAAACATGGACACAAATAGCTTATTACAATATTTATTTATGATGGTAAAAGGGATAGTTATTACATTGAAAAATGAGGTAGCTCATTACTTGGGATAATGTGTAACCTCAAATGAGGCCTGTTCGACCATAGTCATTGAGGTCACTGTATCCAGTGGAATCTCGTGTAATGTGGGTATTGTAGATTATCGCGTTACCCTATTTCCTCTGTCCATTAAGTTTCAATAGGGGTATAAAATGTTTCATACTTCATAGTTTTTAGGTTTTTTGCTAAAAGATTTACAAACTTTATAATAGAGTAACTACCGTACTCAGAGACGTTAATTAGTTTTTAATCAGTTATTAGACAAAATTGTGACTTAATAATAGTTAAAATGTTGACTCACGTCTCTGAGGACGATCATACGTAATGTAATATTTATTTAATTATAAAATTAGTATACTTCTGATAATAGAAGTGGAATATAGACATTATAGATGTTACAAGCATTGCATCGCTGTTCTGCGGCTTGGATATTAATCCTTCTGTGCAATTCTACAGGCTAAGGTAGCTTGTAGAATTGTCCCCTAAACGAAACATTATCATCATCATCAGCCGGAAGACGTCCACTGCTGGACATAGGACTCACCCAAAGAGCGCCACAAGTCACGATCACCAGCCGCTTGTAACTAGCGACTCCCCGCGACTTTGACCAGCTCATCAGCCCACCGGGTGGGAGGTCGTCCAACACTACGTCCTCCGTTGCGGGGCCGCCACTCGAGAATCTTTCTTCCCCAGCAGTTGTCGGTTCTGCGAGCAATGTGGCCTGCCCATTGCCACTTCAGCCTGCTAACTCTCTGAACTATGTCGGTTACTCTCGTTTTCTTGCGGATCACTGAATTATGGATCATATTTCGCAAAGAAACACCAAGCTCTCTCCATTGCACGCTGAGCGACTCTGAGCTTATTTAAGAGGCCCACATTTAACGGCCAAGTCTCAGTTCCATATGTCATCACCGGTAACACACACTGGTCGAAGACTTTCGACTTTAAGATCTGCTGTAATTCGGACAAGAAGATCCCCTTTAACTTCCCGAACGCTGCCCATCCGAGTTGGATTCGGCGACCGACCTCTTTCTTGAAGTTTGATTTACCTAACTGAACAGTTTGACTTAGGTACACATACTGATCAACAACTTCAAGAATTGAGTTCCCAACGTGAACTAGTATAGGTGCAATATGAACGTTGAACATAACTTTCGTCTTATCCAAGTTCATTCTAAGACCCACATGTTGGGAAACTCTGTCGAGGTCACCGAGCATTTTGCTCAAGTCTTCCATCCATTCCGCCGTGACCACGATATCGTCTGCGAATCGAAGGTGAGTGTTGTACTCGCCATTGACATTGATGCCGAGTCTTTTCCAGTTCAGAAGCTTAAAGACATCTTCCAGTGCAGCAGTGAGAGTTTCGGAGAAATACCGTCTCCCTGTCTCACACCTTTCTGCAACTGGATCGGTTTCGAGCTCTGATCCTGCGGATCTGATCTGATCCTGATCTGATCGGAGCGACATAGTAGCTCTTTCGTACAAACACCTCAACACTTCGATGTATCGATAGTCAATGCGGCACCGCTGTAATGACTGAAGCTCCGCCCATATCTCAACCGAATCGAAGGCTTTCTCGTAGTCCACAAACGCTAGACATAATGGCCGATTATATTCCTCGGTTTTCAGTATAATCTGGCGCAGCGTATGAATGTGGTCTACGGTGCTAAAGCCTTTGCGGAACCCGCCTTGTTCGGGAGGTTGGAGTCGTCTAACCTGTGTGACCTTACATGACCGAGTCATTATAGCAACAAGAACAGATAAGATGGTGGATTTCTACCCTGGCAAGTTGCTTCATGGTACTCCTAGACCAGTGTTTTTTTTTTAAATTCATTTACTGACTAAACACATATTAATACAATATTGAGTTGAAGTAGTATTTATAAACCGCAAAGGTTTGTAAAAACAAAAATGTTACCATACGACATTTTATGTCTTTGTCTAGTTGTTTATCATTTATTATATTTTTGTTTTAATAGAAAGAAAAAATAAATAAATGATAAGGTTGACACAGCAAACGTTTTGACAAATCAAACTGATATGTTACATATAGGTTATAGTATAAGTGATATAAATCTATTCCTAAATTCCTAAACATTACATACTATGCAAGAAATACAATTTAAATTTATATTTAATATGATTTTCCGTTAAAGATTTTCTCAAACTAGCCGGTAGATTGTTAATAAGCCGGGTAAATAAATATTGTAAAGTTCGCTCACCGGAGGTATTATTCGAACGTATTGTGCAAAACTGGTTAGCTGGCAATGACCTATATTTTAAATAGTACACGCCTCTTGCTAGCTGCCTGGCAGAGAGACAAAAAGTTTATTCTACGCAGCGGACCCAAACCAAAATACGGGGCAAACTTTTATTGTTAAGACGAAATATTTGTTTGTTTGTTTGCATAAAAAAGGCTCTAAAACTGCTCTACCCTTCGAAAAAACTTTACATTATTCCTTATGCGATATTAATTACAAATAAGTGAGTCAATTTTAAAGTTCATAATATATTTTACAGTAGTTGCAGTTTAAGTCACTTCTGGAAATGGCGTAATAGCGAGATCCACTCCATCATGAAATCGGTTAAAAATAGATTTTATTTTAGCAGTAAAAAGTTTTCAATAATATGAACTAAGTGTGTCGTATCGTAATAGCTAAGTAACACAGAGCTTTAAATGGGACTGTCACTTGGGATAATCACACGGTGGTAAGAATTTCCTACATTAAAACGTACTTAACCTTACATAATAAACGTCTAATAGGAAATGTGCATATAATATGTGGTTTTAGAGATATAATACGAGAAATATAAATAAAATTGAAATGTTATGTAACAATGAAGTTTAAATAAAAGGGGCTTATGAAAAAAAAATGGTATTAAATTTGAAAGTTGACTTCCAGTATAGACTATTATATGAGATCAGTGTCAAAACCTGCGGAATATGATCAATATGGCGTTGATTTTTTTACAAATTTGTTATGACTTATTTTTTTAGAATACAGCATTATTTTTGTAACGTCTTATTAAAGTGGAATGGACACTTGTTTATGGTTCCAAATTAAATTTCTTGTTGTTTTTGTAGATGTTAGATTGGCACACCCGTTTTCCATTTTAGCGTGGAGCTTGAGCTGCATCTGTTGTTCATGTTCGTGTAATATTTGGTTTGTTTTGCAATCAATCTTTTTATATACACTCAATGTTTGATGTTTTAATTACATCGAACAATGAGTTTATATTAAATTTTGCATTGCCAATTAAATTCCTTGTTTTGGTTCAATGAAATGTTACAAAAGTCTTACAGTAAATCGACTTTCAAAAACTCGTTTTTATGAGTGGCACAAAGGGTTCGAAAGCGGTCGAGATATGGAGGAAGATTTGCTTAGCTCAAGCGATCAATGTTAGCAATTCAAGTTAACATCGCTAAAGTAAATAAAATAGTGACTGAAAATCCTCACTCAACTTTGAAAGCGATGGCTGTTGAACATTCTGTAACTTATGTGTCCATTCTTATCATTTTAAGTATACAATTGAGTATTAAACATGTTGCCGCTCGGTTGATCCCAAAACACTCTAGGAGATTAATCGTGTGAAAGTCGCTGATGATAGGCTAGAACGGATTAATTCCGCTTCAACATTCACAAAAATCATAATTACTAGTGACAAGACTAACTTATGAGTTTGACATGCAAACTAGTCAACAGGTTTCGAAGCAGCGCCTTCCAACTGAACTGAAACTAAAGAAAGCCACGCCAAAATTGTTGAAAAGTAAAATTTATGTTTAGTATTTTCTTTGATAATCGCGGTGCTATCCACTCGAAACTTTTGCTGGAAGGTCAAACGGTAATGAAAGAATAATATTTTAACATTATGCGGCGTTCAAGAGAGCAATTTCAAAAAAAATGCCAGATTTGTGGTAAGAAAAATCTTAGATTTTGCATCACGGTTATGCGCCTTTGCACACAGTCATCACTGTGAATGATTTTTTTTAACAAACATTCAACATTGAGCAACCACCATATTCAACAAATGTTGCTCAAATCGACTACTTTCTTTACCTAAACTGAAATTACTACTTTGCGGCACTTGTTTTCAATCTATAAAAGATATTAAAAAGTATTTGGGGTGAAAACTGAAATCAATTCCAAAAGCAACGTTTAAAAAAAATTGCAGATAGGACTATTCGATGCCATTAGTGAATCGTTTCTAAAAGAACACACTTTGAAGGTAATAGGATAAATTTTGATAACTAACAAACAGTTTATGTATTACTGACCTTTTTCCGTCTTTTTTTTACAGAGTAGTATATTATCCTCGATATCCTCGATTATATTAAATAAACTCGAACGTCTTCAGAACCTTTGTATTAGATTCATATTTTCATTGCGTAAATATGATCACGTTTCTCAATTTCGTGCTTAGCTCAAGTGGTTGCCTATCAACATTCGCCGGAACTTTCATATCCTCTCCCTTTTGTACTCCATCCTCTTTGATCCATTTGCGCCTATTTATTTAAAGGAGAGATTTAAGTTTTGTAACAATGAGGTAAAATTCCTCAGGTCCAGTGGTAATTGTACTCTTCAAGTTCCCTCTCGAAACACTTGTTACTATAGCCGTTCTTTCACTTCGGAAGCAGTGAGGCTTTGGAATTCTCTCTCCGTAGATGTCAGGAGAGCTCCAAATATTTATATTTTCAAACGTATGTTAAAGCGTCGCTTTCTGCATTCAATGTAATATAGTTTGCATTTGACTTTTCTTGTTTGTCTTAAATACTAATAATTAAAACAAGCTTCTGCTTTTAGATTAATTTGTGACGTCTAGTATTAGAGGCCTATGTATATTTTTAAGAGCACCATTAAACAATATCTCTCTAAATCTTGTTCTATACTCTAGGGTTGCCTGGAAGAGATCGCTTCCCTGGCGATAAGGCCGCCTTTGTGTATCTTCTTAGTGTAAGTTATTTTATGTATTTGTGATTTATTTGTATTTGGTGCACAATAAAGAGTTATTGTATTGTATTGTATTGTATCCTTCAAAAAAAAGAAACATCAAGAAACACCAAATTTTTTATGCAATATTGGATATTACATTCTGGAAATCCAGTCGTCCATTATGATTAGTGGTCCACTCTTTCACAAGAATATTTTATTATTTAATTATATTTTATAAATCAAAAAATCGTACTTTTTTCTTGTCACTATGTGATAGCAAATAGGATTCATTTAGAGGCTAAGTAGAACACAGCAGAAAATGGAACTGTCACTCGGGATAATCACCTTCTCCGCTATGATCGTCTTTCACTAAATCGTATTCTCAATTATGGTTTACATACTCTATAAATGGAAAAATGTGCAGTATTTGTGACATTGAAGGAATAACATATATTAATCGAATTATAATTTCAAAATCCGGCTCCAAATATTTCATTGTCATGGCGGCAAGAAGATGTAAGTTGGTTGATCCCCATGTGGGCAATTTTTGCGCAGCATACCACCAGTGGTCTTGTTGGTAGTGACCTGTTCCACCTTATCCAACTTACGATCTAACTCTATCAACAGATGCGGCGTGATATACCGCTTTTTCATATTAAATTTTTAAATGTAAGTTCGTAATTTAAGAATTAACTGAATTCCAATATGAGTTGATCTTAAGTTTAAAGAAGCCAGTGTAATTCTGAGAACAGCTCAGAAAGTCAGAAGTATCTTCACATTCTAGTCACGGATCGAGTAGCTAAGTTCAGTTATTTTAAACTAACTAAAGAATCCAGATATTTTCTGAGAGCATAAAGTTCTAAGAAGTTAAGCGAGATAAAATTACTGCTATAAAACTTTCACGTGATTCTTTCATTGGTGGATTTTTGATCTTGTCAAAGAATCGAAAGGGCAAATATTCAATTATATTGCAATAAAAGTAGTGGAATAACGTTTTTTATTCGCAGTATTTTGGTTGATAATAACCAGTTTTCTAATTTATATAACACTATCGTCCCGCTCTGGCTTTGTAAGGTCATGAAATATACTTACACATAAACCTTCCTCTTCAGTAATTTTATCTATTAAAGAGAATCGCATCAAAATCCATTGCACAATTTTAAATATATATGCATACAATGAGATATAGGGACAGAAGAAGCGACTTGTTTTGTACTAGGTATATAGTCATACAAAAATAAAGCCCCATTTCGCGTGGTTATCGTATCACACCTGAAAGGATGAACTAGTTTCCTAATTCAGTTTTTGTTCTGTAAGTTAGTGTCAGAAGAATTTTCCTATGGAGAAAAAATCAGGAAAATTACAGGGATAGTGGAAAAACAATGCTTTCATCGATAAAAACTGTTAATAGCTATTGTCAAGCGAATCGAAATTCACTAAGTTTGGCTATTATAAAATATCAAATATTTTTGAGGAAATACTCAAATCGGCCGAATCGGCTCTTCCGATCACAATAAAAATTGCATCGCTATCCCTTAATCGGAATTTTAGGCATATTGTCCAACACTAGCAGCAACCGTATCCTCCGGACCGGAACACAACAGTCGTCAGGAATAATTAAGAAGGCAGGTGATTGGAAACACAGCAAGTTACTGCACTAAATCAGAAATGGTGGTCAATTATTTATTTAACCTGTGATCGTTTATTACCAGCTGCCTGGCAGAGAGGGAGATGGTTTATTCTAGCCAGTGGACCCAGAATAAGAAGGGGACAAAATGACATTTTTTGGTAAAACAAAGTGTTTTATAAATACATCCTTATCTATAAAATAACATACTTTAATAAAATCAACAGGTAAATTTTTAATTAGTTCGTAAGTTATTTTAGTGAAGTGGGTGAAGTTATTTTAACTACCTTTTATTGGATTAAATATAACCTGAGAGGATTAATTGGGATCAATACAAAAGTTTTGTATTAATCCCTGTTCATCCCCTTGTATAACGTTTCTACTATCTATTGAAGGGGAGAAATACCTTTCAGGATTAACAAGAATGTAAGTACATTTTGGGTTTTAGCTTGTAGCACCTAATGATTGGATGTCACATCGTAATGACGATATGACCTTAATAACCACACACCTACTACGAACAACTTTCGTTTTCGAATACTGTTTCGAATCGAATACATAGATATTTTCAAGATATAATTCATATTAACTGTAGTTATGGTGGTTAATGCATTCTTAATACAAACTTTTGTTTTACAAGATAAATCAACAAGGGAGCAAGAGGCGACCAGGTGATGGTTACTATTGGCTATGACGATAAAAAAAGACTGGTAGCACTCCGGGAGTGCTGGCAGAATTGCAAACTTGAAAATTAACATTGAGCATTTTTGATATTTTGGAATGGTTAAGAAATAATTTTGCACAAATTGCTTTAATTATCAGTATGAAAGTAGGTACTATCATTTATGCACAAATATTATTTTTATATCATATATCGTCTCTACATCATTCATAATATCATAAATCATAACCTGTGTTTGGCTTGACAAAAACTCGCTAAAGTAAGACCACGTGAAGGCTAGGAACGTCGTCATATTATTTGTACAACGAACATTGCTCGTCTACACATAAAGCTTATTGTCAAAATGGAACAAATAGAGCTATGTCTGTTGATATTATATGTATCTGCTATCTATAAGAATGTAATGGTAGGTATATTGCGGCGTATTATCCATTGCGATTCCTATACTCTTCGGAAATATCTAAGCAATATAAAAACAGCAACGAATCTACGTTTATTTTAGATATAGCGCTGTGTTATTCGCGCATGCGCAGTGCGCCGTCTTATGTTCTGATGATCTGAAGCGAAATTAGAAGTTTTTATCCATTCCAAAAAAAGTGCGCAACGCCGATAAATAAGCTTTCACTTCAAAATAAAAAAAATAAAACAATAAATGACCCTAGACAAAATTTAAATGTAATGTAGTGAAAACTATCTCCGCAAAGTCCCTTTTTCAAACAATTAATAAAACCGCAACAAAATCTGTCTTTTTTGTTCAAAAATGTTGATGCCACAGGCAGAGGCACACACATAATATACAGACATGCCAAACTTATCTAACCCTTAATTTCCACCGGAGATGTGCCTTTTGACAACTGTTTTAGAAGTTGAGCTTTATAGTGAATCAAATCATATTAAATGTAGAAGAACAACAAAATCAAGGTATTATCTAAATTTCTTTCAACGGTGGGAAATAGTGATTCTTAGAACATTTTGAAATAACGTTATTTTAGTATCCAAATCTTTTTATCATGTTGTTAGTTTTCTACCTCGTTTATGTTAATAAAAATGATTTGTATATCAGAAGCAGCTATAGCTGATCATACTTATTAATTTAGATTCATCCACCAACCGCTGGATAGAACTTCATGAACCACAAAAAGTTTCTACAGAATCCCACTACATTCCTCCTATTGAAATTCAAAACACGCCAATAATTTTTAATAGGGAAAACAGCAGTTGGCTCAGGCGTAGGATCCAATTGTTGATTGGTGCCGTGATAAATATAATAAAAGTGTCGTAAAGTGTAGGGGTATAGTTAATATTGTGTATCTCGACATAGTGCCCAGTCGGGATAGTGACAAGAACATTACAAAATGAAGAATCAGACGGAGATTGGATAAGCTCATCCCTCAGTGAATACTCTTGTCAAAAGTTACAGCTCCCTACTTCAGTCTGGCCGTGACCACGGTCTATGCAACAAGACCGAATTTTGATTAACAACATAAAACTATATTGTATAGCTAAAAATAATTAAAAATCGATAATATTTTGATGATTTTTGGTATTTTTGGTGTCTTGTTTGTTTAAGATCAGACTTCTGGTTTTTATGTTACACTTACTAATACAAACACAAAAGGGTACAGGTACAGGTACATCTCTGAATCTTTAGCTAGACACCGTTCAAAAAGGAATGAAATTTTAGTTGGTTGTTTTTGCAGTTTTGCCTAATTTAGATTAAAACCTTGCCTAAATTAGTTCAACTGTTTTTTATACCGATTGTTATTACGAGTAGTTCTGGCGTATTATAAATACCCCTTTTACCCCAAGCACTGCTTCTACCTCTACCGATTTCTCTGGTGAAATATTTTTTTATTTTTTATGATAATGGAAGGCAAACAAGCGGACGGATTTCCTGATGGTAAGAAATTCTTGCCACCTAGAGACACCAAAGGTGGTAATGGTGCGTTGCCAAACTGAGGCCGGGATGTTAGGTCTCGAGGAAAAGTAAGTTTCCCGGCTATCTTACCCTCCAAATCGGAACACGTCATGACGTTATGGCGGCAGCAATAGGTAAGGCGGTGGTACCAATCCGGGCGAGTCGCTGCGAAACTCTACCACCTAGTAGGATAGCACGGTGTTAGTGACGATAAGTATATGGTCGCCTTTTACGAGCTGCCTGACAGGAATGCAGATGGTCTATTCTGCAAAGGAGCCCGGACCAACACGGGTGAAGGTGACGTCATATTTCTATCCAAATAACTTATAATTATAAAAAGTACAGAAAATCTAAATTACGCTACGAAAATATGCTCTTCAATCGTGTTCGCGTTTAGCCGCAGGGTTGAAGATGATTAATATTTTCTATCAAGTAAATGTTCTGGAGTTTGCGTTACCAACTACTTTACAACTTTGGTATTAATAAACTAAACGACTTTGATATTTATAAAGAACCTCGGTACTGTTTTTAATTAAACATCTTACGTTTAAGTACTTTCAAGGAGATTGGAAAGGAAGAAAAAAGCGCCTTTTGATAAAATATTTTTATACTCGTAAAAGAAATATTTAGGACAATTTCATGTAATTAATTACCCTAAAGTAAATTATTTGTTCGTAACTATTATTTCACATTCATTATACTTATAGTATGACACAGGAGAGCTGTTTCGGTTTTACCCAGTATTGGTCCGGGTCGCCTGTGTAGAAAAGAAAAAGTCGTCCTGCCTGGCAGCTCGTAAAGGGGTGAGCATAGGTTAAACGGGTCAAAGCTAGTAATTCTACTGTGCTGCATAAACTTAAAGTATAAGCTATCTTTTTCTAGTAATACATAATGAAAAGTGATGGAACACTTTACGCTTGTTAAGTTAATCTGAACTTATGAACTGACGAATTTACTGACTTGTAAAAAGATATTTAATTCATTTTTTTTTCTTTCAACTAGACAGAGTTTCGCACTGCCTTATCCGTGTGTCGAGGAATAGGTGGCCGGTAGACTTGCACACCAGGCATAAGCCAGGAACGCATCTCTAATGTTCACGGTGTCTATAGTTGTATTTTATCATCAGAGGGGGTTACCATAAACTCTTAAATAATTATTGTTGGTTACTAATTGTCATCGGAGAAAGACAACCTTATGACGTACAACATAAAGTTGCTTATAAGTGGACTTTCAGCAAGATGTAAATAATGCTGCTATAAGCATTCATGGCAGGGCCCCAGGAGTAGTTTTGGTCCTAATTTACCCCATAAATCCCATTTACCCAATAGAAACAAATGGCGACTGTGAGATGCCATTATTAAATAATTAACACTACAGTATTAAACAAAGCAACTCATTATGATGATTGTAAAAGTAGTTGCTTTTTGCATAGATATTTTTTTAAAATACTTATTATTAATTCTTCATTGTACCCAACAGAAATTTTAAATAAACTAAAAAAGCGTATGTACAGAAGACGAGTATCTCTAATGAAAGAAATTTCTTCCAGACAACCTGTTAAAGGAAAATAATAAATAAAGTAGACCCTGACGTTAAAAATATTAAGTTATTATTTATGAACAAAATCGTATTCTGTAAAGTTTTCTCCAATTACTTGCTAGTATGCGTTGTATTAACCATCCAAGTAGGTGTGTTTTTGTACTATTGTACTATTAATACTATCATAATATTTATATTTGGTTTTTCATTATTCAATTTCGAGTTTTTAATTAAAGCTTACCTTGCATAAGTTATATTGTTACTCGTGTCAAATTTGGAATTCATTTGCATTTTTCGTCAGCACTGTCCACTACCATACAGTTAAATTCAAGGAATTTTTGTCATACAAATCGACAATACAAAAAAAATTGGCTCTTTTGACGGTAAGAGATAAACATGGCCTATGGACACCATAGATGTTGCAGTTTTTGTATTAACCTAGACCGAAACAAGTCCTGTCATTATGGTCTGCCCTTCGCTCTTGTTCAACCTAAATGCAAACTACTGGAAACAAAGAATCGATATAGATAATTATTAAAATCAGTTGTTTTGTTTTACTACTATTTAAATCTCAAGTTTCCTAATGTGACGATATCTGGGTAGTCGCCCACGGGCTGCAAAATTAAATTGAATAAATCGTAACATGAGTATACATAAAATTGTCACTTCCCCGACGATCAGGCCACGCTGATGCTCAGTGCATGCACTCGACCTCACAACTAGATAATCTGTCAGGCTACGGTAACAAAAAAGCTAAGAAATTTGAGTTCTTCGGCGTAAGACATCTATGCGAAGCTTTTATTTACGGGACAACTCTGTATTAAATTTCATTCATCGAATTTCGTTGTAGAACCTTGAAGTTTTCAATAAATTAACTAGGACTCTGCCATCGTTACAGAAGAAAGAGTCTACGTCGGAATGCAGCGAAGGGGGTTATAGGTCCTAAGATTGTAGGTATTTACTAATTTTACAAAGAATGAATTACATTTAAATATGCATCTAGCGTTAATCAAATCTAATCATTCTAATACTGCGAAGACTGTTTCTTTTCCTGAGCGTAATTTGTACCATTTTAATTTTTAATGAATCACAAATTATCAAGCTGTAGTTAGCATTGCTATGAAGTTAGCCCATTTTTTATCCGTAATTTTTGCCTAAATTCAAAATGATTTCTCCAATCTACTTTTCCGTTTCAAACATTTTAATGCTTTGATTGTGCTTTTTCTTCTTCTATCCCTTATGTTTCTTTAGTTTAAAGTACTTTAAATTCAAACGCCTTACAAATATTATTATATATTTTTTATGTTATAGGAAGGCAAACAAGCAGACGGATTTCCTGATGGTATAAAAAATTCACGCCGCCTAGAGACACCAAAGATGGTAATAGTGCGTTGTCAACCTGAGGTCAGGATGTTAGGCCCCAAAGCAAATGTAAGTTTACCGGCTACCTTACCCTCCGAACCGGAACACGTCATGACGATATGGCGGCAGGAATAGGTAAGGCGGTGGTAGCAATCCGGGCGAGTCGCTGCGAAACTCTACCACCTAGACAGATGTCACGGTGTTAGTGATGTTAAGCCTATGCTCGCTTTTTACAAGCTGCCTGGCAAGAAAGACCAACACGGAGTTACGTTAAATTTATAAATATTTTTTGATCTTTTTCGTCATTTTCACTCTTTCTCAATCACGACTTTTCAATTTTACATCAAATTATGTAAATGTATCTGACGTCTTTCAGACTAACAGACAATGGTGTCTAAAGTCATTAAGATCTGAACACAAAGATTATTTGTGACAAATATATTCAAATGAGAGATAGAAAATGAGATGAAGAAAAGTTTTCTCGTCGGTGAAAATGTTTCACTATTTTCTTCAATTTTATCTGCTTCAAGTCAGGTTATTAAAAAGTTTTAAATAGGAACTTTTGTTAATTTGTTATTAAGAAATTTTATGTTTATTAGGTATTTTATCTCACTATAAATTAAAAATGATAACATCACGAAACGTGTTTTATTTTCGTTTAATTTTTGTTGTACCGTTTAAAAAACAAAATGTACATGAAAACATTAATGATTAAAAGCAAGGTCATTTTATTTAATATCGCCTCTGATCTAGCGGTTCCGGCGTCAACCTTGACTTTTTGAGGTTCCGCGTTCGATTCCAAGTTGGGCAACAAAAATATAGAAAATGTGTATTTTCAATTTTCTAATAAAAATAACCAATTCCATAAAGGCGTTCGCCAGGGCTGCGTGATCTCTCCAGTCCTCTTTAACATGTACGGGGAATATATCATGCGCAAAACCCTAGAGGATTGGGAAGGTGGCGTTAAAATAAATGGGGTTAAAATTTGTTCGCGTCTTCTGAGGCGGAAATGGCGGATCTTCTTAAACGCCTGGAGACAACCAGCTTAAAAATGGGTCTAGCTATAAACAAATCCAAGACCAAACTCATGGTGATCGACCGTTTTGATACCATTCAGTGCACTAACATTCTGCACGAATATGAGACCGTGAATCACTTAGAGTACCTGGGCTCGACGATAACGAGCAATGGGAATAGCGAGCCGGAAATAAGAAGACGCATTGGCATGGCAAAAACAGCTGTGTCAGAACTGAACAAAGTCTGGAAAGACAGAAATATCAGAAATCGAACCAAAGCACATCTCGTTCGCACGCTTGTCTTTCCCATTGCCCTCTACGGTGTCGAGACGTGGACAATCAAGGCGGCCGATAGAAAGAGAATCGACGCCTTTGAAATGTGGTGCTGGCGCCGAATGCTGAGAATACCATCGACAGCCCACCGCACAAACGTCTCGATACTCAAACAGCTGAAGCTGGAGAAGACACAGCGTCTGTCTGCGATCTGCCTGAAACGCATAATGCAGTACTTCGGCCACGTTGCACGCAGGGATGGCAACAATTTGGAGCGTCTGATGGTGACAGGGAAGGTGGAGGGGAAAAGACCTAGAGGACGAAGTTCCAATCGGTAGTCGGACCAAATCTCCAAACAGCTGGAGATGCCCGTCAGCGCTGCGCTCCACCAAGCGACGGAACGCAACCGATGGAAGCAGCTGGTAGACAGGGTCAAAAAGAGTCACGATCCTCAGCAGTGAGGGAATCGACTGGAGAGAGAGAATAAAAATAACGTTGCCTGGGATTGAATACATGTCTCGTTTTCGATAGTTTTGCCACATATCACGCATTGTGGGACTTACAGTCTAGTCAAAATAAATTATTTTCTATGGAGTAGGTTGCAATAACCGCACTTTGGGTAAAAACTAGCCGTACGGCTTCGCCCGCGTAGACAAGTTATTTAATATTTAGCTCTCCAACGCTGCTTGTTAAAATTTTAAGATAAAATTTTTTTTTCTAATTTCACCTCAGGTAAATAATAGAAATACGTCATTGTCTCTACAATTCTATCTGCACATCGGAAAATACCTACAGTGAAATTAAACTGTATCTTAACTTATAGAAACTTCTAATAAAAGATTTTTTGAAATTTTAGAAATATATATCGTGGGTGTGGTCGTCCGGCGTCTGACATGACTTCTTGAGATCCTGGGTTAGATCTCTGGTTCGGGCAACAAAAGAACAAATAGAAAATATAAAGTTTCAATTCTGATAGTAACTGTACTGTTGCTCCTTGCCCGGGATTGGATAAGAGCCCGGTTGGTTATAGGCTTGCCACCGATCACATAATGGGACTTAGTGTACTCGGCTAGTCGTTGGTGCAATGGTTGTGCAGTTAGGCAGACTAACCTATCGGAAATATCTTCGGAATCCACACTTAGAAATTCCAGCAACAAAATTTTGAAAGTTGAATCATTATCATTAGTGAAATCAAAAATAAACAGTTCCCAATTTTGAACTAGTACTTCTTTGTATTTGACGAAAATATAAAAAAAATAGCTTTTAAACAATAATTATTGTTTTTGTGATTTTTAAACAGTGGTGAATTTCATAATCATTTACCCACAATGATAACAATATCCTGTAAAGAGTAATAATTTGAGTGGATATTTACTTTTTATTTAAAAAAATTTTAAAGAAAGGCTTAGGTACAAAATCGAAGAGTTTGAATTTTTACAGCAAATAATATTTGCATTATTAGTTTTGTGTAAAAATCCCACGAATGTATTAAGTGCAAGTCAGAAATTAAAAAAAAACAGTTTTTCAATTAGTTCTAACAAAGTCATCAAAGTGAAAATTTAGTGTTAGTTATAGCTATTGTTTAGAGTATATTACCATTAAAATCCCCAAAAGTGCTATTTTGTAAGTCATATTTTTAAAATATTTTACAAAAATCATTACATATCTTTTAATATAAACAATTACTACGGAATTTTATTCTTATTATATTTTTAAGGTATTAAAGACCATATGTACCAATTTTCACTAGAAAATTATTGTGGGTTCTGCGTAAAAGCAAAAAACGCATTTTTAGGTATATCTCGGAGCACAACCCCCTTATAGTATGGAAATTATTTTGAATGTATTATAATACATCCATTCTATTTTTTTAAAGGTGAATTCACAAAGTGTCTTTATTGCAACCTCATATATTTTATATTGACCGGACTATTAGTGTCTTCGGCTAGTCGCGGTTGTACCTGAGCCTATTTGGGGATTTGGGGGTTTTTATGGTATTTCGGGGATATGGGCGTGAAGATACTTTTTAATACATATACAAATCAAAAATATGTTGATACTATAATCGACAGCTTACCTTATATTAGACAACAAACGCATGTACCTACTACTTTTGTTTCGAAAAAAAATTGCTGTATTCTTTAGACCAGAAACGTTAAAACTGTAATTCTGTTACTGTCCTTCTTTCGTAGCACAACGGATCGTTGTTATAGTCTAGGAGATTGGAAAGTGACAAAGGCTACTTTTATCGCTATATTTAAAAAGATTCCCAATGTAGAAAAAGCTTTAATATGCGAAAACAACCGCGAGAAATATTTAGCTTCAGAAAAATGCAAATTTTCTGTAAAGGACAAAAATTTACAACATTTATAAAGCATTAAATCCAAAGTAAAGTTTGCTATTGCGGCGACCTTTTACTTTCGTCCCTTGGAATTCCCAAAAAGGAGATTTTACTGCTAAAAGTTTATATTGCTTTATATGAATGACCGCTGCAGGCTGCATCCCCAAAAGTGTTTTAAGCTGTGAATTGACTGCAATGTAATAGAGCTCGGTACAGATGCAGTGGCCGTTAAATATGAAATCCGTGGAGACGTAATAACAGAATAATGTAACTTACAATTTCTACGAGTCACACAGAACTTCATATGAAAACTTTATGCTTAAGTAATTTTAGTAACTTAGCTTTAGTTTTCCTATTACTGTCGCGAAAACGTCAGTGCTTGCCGTTGACATGTTCCGATTCAGAGGATAAGGTAGCTGGTAAACTATCATTTGCTCGAGGCTTAACATCCCGGCCTCAGGTTGGCAACGTACCAATACCACCTTTGATAGTTCTAAAGGGCGTGATTTTTTTACCATCAGGATTATTGCACCAATTAATTAATACAAAACATTTTAAAAATAAAAAGTAAAACCTGATATACTAAATTTGTTATAAAACCGGTTTCATAATATACTTCGGATCTTAGACTTATAGTCTACTAGTGTTACGATTGCGAACTCAAAGA